>JAANIC010006825.1:113763-141712 GCA_017607545.1 Acromyrmex charruanus
AATATATATATATATATATATATATATATATATATATATACACATATATCATATATAATATTGTATATTTTATTGAATTTATATATACTCCCAAAGAAAGCGATACACTAAAAATTTGAAAAAATTTTATCAAACTTCAAATGATCATAACTTAAATAATGAAGATAAAAATATGTTTAAAAATAAAGACTGATGTTTGAAATGTCTACTTTAGGAATATTTAAATGAAAATTGTAATGGGCCATTATTTTGAAAATGGCGGATGACAAAGTGAGGAAATGCAAAATTTATTATTAAATGTTCAAGTTTACGATCGTACATGGCGTGAATCAGGTGTCGCACCCTAATGAAACAACACGTAAAAGTATAGAATTTTATATTATCGGACAATTCAGCCAACTAGACAAGATCGGAAGATGATCCAGCCAACTAAAGCAAGATTGGACGATGATCCAACTAACAAAGGCAAGATCGGACGATGATCCAGCCAATGAAGGCATCTAGCCTTCATTGGCTGCATTAAGGCGCTATTTCACGCAGCATCAAAACGCTAGCTACAGTTGAGCGGCTACCCCACTTTGTGGTATGTTTCCCCTCTAAAAAAGTCATTGACAAAATGCCAGCGGCTAAAGTTCTGCTACTTTTTCATGGAGCTAATCGCTAATCGTTGGATTTATAATTGTTAATATAAAATCTTTTTTTTTAATACATTTAATTTCTGTTTGAAACTGACAATTAAGAATACGTTTCAAAGTGGGTTTAAACAGTATTTTGTCGGTAACATTGCGAAATAGATTATCTTATCGATGGTAACTAAAAAGATTAGGAAACAACGAATGTTGTGCAATTATGCAAAAATTACCAAAAAATGAGGAGGGAAAATGTTTACTGCTATTGTCATTACCGAAATTCATTTTTTGAAACGTCGGAAACGATTTTATGGATGAAACACACGATTCTATGGATGAACATTGCTAATTACTTTCAGCTGTAGTTGGGTCTCTCCAAACTTCAAAACAACGGCTTACTGGGGGTCATGCAGAATAGGGAGAGCTGCTAGCGTTTTGACGCTGCGTGAAATTATACCTTTATTTTTCAATTTTTCTCTGAGCACAAAAGACATGTAAATCTGCCTGGGCAATCTCCGTGTCTAAATCTTAGATAATCATGCTAATGCCGGCAGTATAGTAACTTTCAAGCATCATAACTTAAAAAGTACTTAATGAAAAAATATTTTCTTATAGCGTTTTGGAAAGAACGCTCTCGAAATCAGTTATTAGATTCTAGAATCAAAAGTAGGGTATTCTATTTATAAAAATCGATCTTGATATTGGTGACGTCACCTAAAGTCGAACTGATAAATAGAACCTTCGAAATCTACAATTTTTGTTTTTTTTTGTAAAATTTATATCTTCCGAGATATTCTCTACCTTTTTGGGATATCCTATATATTATATACATATATATTAGGTATTTGAATTAATTCTCGCTGCTTTTTGCTATAAAAACTCATGTTTCTTTCATCAAAAAGGTACCTGATATTTTATTACAATATTGTCCGAAAGCTACAACCTTTTCCCACTTTTCGAGTACAAATGGATTCCGCGGTAGAAAAATTCGGATTTCGAAGCGATCCAGTCATCGAGCCATTTTATGTCTTCGAAATAATTGAAATGGTGCTTAGAAAAACCATGCTGCATCAACCGAAACAAGTAGTAATCTGAAGGAGCAACGTGAATAGAGCGTAGGGTAACATTCCATCCAAGTGCCTCCAAGATTTTCTTCACTGCAACATGTGATCTAGTGTTGTCATGAAGAAGAATAACTTTGTCATGTTTTTTGGCGTATTGCGGGCGTTTTTCTTCGTGTTCGATTTAAATTAAGTAACGTCGGTAGCGTTCAGCAATGATGATTTGACTCAGTTGCTCATAGTACACTATTCCAACTTGATCCCATCAAATGCGTATCATGACCTTCTTTCCATAAATATCCTGTTTTGGCATTGATAGTTTGTCGAGACGTATCCATGATTTCTTGCGTTTAGGATTGTCGTAACAAATCTATTTTTCGCCAGTCACAATTCAATGTAAAAACAACTTACGTTTTTGTCTTTGAAGCAACAATTCACAAACAGCTAAACGTTTCGCAAGGTCTCTCACTCAATTCATATGGAGAATATTATGCTCCCCATAAACCTACGAAACCAGACATTTTTAATAATATAAAAAATTGTGTTCTTTGCATCCGATCAAATATTACATACTGATTATTAAAGCTTATATTGATAGTACTTTTATATACATCAGCAGTCACTTTCGGCCATGTTGAAATAGCACAAATACTGTCCTCTCCTGGTCAATAACGAAAGTTAATTCAAGCACCTAATAATATATATAGGGTAAAAGCACTAGATGTGGATCAGGCACTAATTCTGGATCACTTTTTATATTTAAATAATAATGTAAAATATATTGTATTTTCCATTAAATGGTACATATCACAAGATTCTTTAGCATTTGCTTTATCTCTTTCAAGTGTCAATTGCTTTTATTAGCAACAGTGCTTCACATTTTATTGATTGATGTCGTTAATTAAATATACGAAGTTAACTAACGTATGTATCTTTAAAAATTCGTTCAAAGTATAATGTCATAAGAATTGCTTTTAAAATAGATAGCAAATAGCATTAACTTTCCTGGAAAAAAACATTATGCTCACAAGGAAAAGTTACACTCTGTTCTTCACCAATTTTGATCAAAATTGCAGCAATGTTAGAGGAGCCAAGTGAGCACCTGTAAAGTCATTCCGCTAATGGGCCAAGTTTTAGAAGCCAAGTAATGAGAATTTAAAAATATACCAAAAAACTGGAAACAGTCTAATATCTTGGAAAGTACGCATTTTTGAGAAAAATGTCTTAGTGACAGAGTGATAGAGTTTAATAAGATGTATTTATTGGTTTGTCCTTTGATAGCATCGTCAAGTCAAGGCTGACGATGTCATCCAAGGTCAAATCAATAAAACCAGTAAATACATCAATTTCTATGGTGAATTGAATTCTAGGATGGAATAATTAAAAAATTGTATTGACTTAATCATATCAATTACTCAATTATAATTTCGTTATATATATTACGATATGCATGCGAATCATTTTTATTATGGGGTGTAATAACGCCATCAAAAAAGATAAAGCATTTGGTGAATTGATCCACAATTGTACATGGGATCTAATTGTGAATAATTGTCATTTCTTCATTTAATATAATGCATGTACATATATATATGAGAATGAGGTAAATAGAATCTATTTGCTCTCTATAAGGCGTAAATAAAGTCCAATCGTAAAAGTTAGAAAGATCATTTAATTCATTTCATTTTAACTTCAGACCATTTTGGGGATTTTAGGATTTTATTTTTTAAAAAAATTTTCGCACCATGACTGAAAATATTTGCGTCTACTCTATGAATGTTATGACAGAGAACTGTCAAATTGCTGTTCGATGTCTTATAAGGACTATACATTATAAATAGTACGCAAATCTGCATAACCGTATTCATTTAAATTAAAAAAGTCCTATTTAAAACACGGTCGGATTTAAGCCACTTTCTTCTATATATATTAGGTGTAATAAAAAGAAATCCATTATTTTTTCAATAGATGGCTTTAGTAATCTGTATCTCGCAAAGCGATCTATTGGAAAAATAATGGATTTCTTTTTACTACACCTAATATATGTATATATAATTCACATTGAATTATTTAAGCATTAAAAATCTTGCTTCAACCGTTGTAGGCATTTAATTTCTAGTTCTCATTGGTTGTGTTCTCACATGTACGGTCTAAAGTAAGATTCTTATTGTTTATTTAATTCAAACATAAAACGGTAATAAAATGAAATAAAATCATCCATAATGTAATCTCAACTATTCAATCATAACTATTAAATATTTTATTAATTGTTCGATATCCTGGATAAATATATGAATTTTTTTTAAAGAATGATCCACAACTAATGGTTTTACCCTAATTTCAAATTTTCTATTTATAAGTTTAAAGAAAGATAAATATATTATCTCAGAATGTATGAAAATCAGGAAAAAAAATCTTAAAAAGAACGCAAATTCAAAAATTTAAATATTTCTCGCGAAACAGATATATAAAAGTTTTAAAAATTTAAGAATCGTGAAAAATTCAAAAATATAAAATTTTAATCCGTATAACAAGTTAGTTTGTGTTGTCTCTGAGGGGGGCTCAAAAATGAACCGAAACATGTAAGTGTGTTTTAGTGAATAAAGAAGTTTCACACTTCACAAATATATTATTTGCGCGACGTCTTCTGCGCTTAACTCCTACTTCCCGTATCCTTTCCAGTTCTAAAATTTTAATATTAAAAAGTATTTTTTATATTTTTATAGTAATTCTGAATTTAATCTAAATATATAAAAACTTTAACTGTGCGANNTGCGATTTTAAAAAAATTCAATAAATATATTAATATATTATATATATATTGATATTATTAATATATAGACATATTATTTCAGGAATAGAAATTTAATCTTTTTTCTGCTAAATTAAAATTAAGATTTAAAAGCTAAAAACATTTATAATAATATGTATCTGTTTGAAACATTCAAATTTTATATTATTACTAAAACAATTTTAATAATCAATATTGAATAATTTGCAATTTTTAAATACTCAAGATCCTAAAAGTTTGAAATTTAGCAATTTTATATTTATTTATCCTTTATTATAAGAATAACATATGCAGGCAGAGAGATAGTTCGCTCTTTAAATGCACCTTACTTAATTATGCAAGATTCACGGGAGATGTTAGCGAAATCGCAAACCAAGCTCATCTAGATATGTCTCGTTAATGTAATTTTGCGAAATACATACAGGCGTACGTATATCACATCTCTTTTGCATAACACGCTTGGCTGAAGGTACACTGACAAAAATCTACAAAGACCGATAACGATGAGAGTAAAGAGATGCGAAAGGGATTGCCCATAAAAAATAGACATTACGAAAAAGAGAAAATTCTAAAATATAATTTTTATCAGAAAGAAAGGAGACAGGGAAAAAAAGAAAAAGAAACCATTTGATTCCGAACAAAACCTTCTAATAAATTAATGTACACTATATGCAAAATGCAAATGATAATATAATAACATTAATGTATTAAAAAAGTAGTAAAAATGTTTCCCACAATTATAAATTTACTTTAAGTTTTTTGTATAGTTTGTAACTACTTTATATACAGGATTAATGAATTCTAGAATGTATTCAACAATTAAAAGAGTTTTACATTTTCACTTCACAAATTTTTGATATTTGACAATTCTGGCGAGAATTCTTGTAGATTTTATAACTAAAATTTGAAACCTGGAAACTTCTAAATATTTTATTAATACTTAGGGTGATATTCATAGTCGAGTAATATTTAGGGTAATGTTTGTAGTCGATTCTTATATTCAAGACTGTCTTAAGTATAGTCTTAAGATGTCACGAACCAATCAGAGAGCCGTAAATTTTTAAGACATTACTTAAGACGATCTTGAAATAAGAACTGGACTATGAATACCGCCCTTAAAAGTTAATTTATTTCTTTTGTATCTATTTCTTTTTGTTTTTTATCTCAACAGAGATTACAAGTTTTTTTTTACATTTTTTAAATACTCACAGGAAATTCAAAAGAATTCATAAAGAATTTCTGCTTTATAGTGCTTAATATATTCAGTGAAATTTTAAGAAATAATTTATCAATGTTAAATATAAATCATATAATGCACTTTTCAAAACAAATGTAAATAAAATAATTATGTGGCAAGGTAATTCTCGATTTTTAAAGAGAATTTTCGGTGGTATCGCGTTACTTAAAATATCTTAAATAATAAAAAATTCCTTAAATTTGTAATTACAAGTTAAATAAAATGTGAGTAGTCCGTAAATTTTACCAAAGCTTCTTAAAATTAGACGGAAGAAGAAAAACAAACGAGACAGGGCGAAACAGAGTGATCCTCGAGATCAAGAGTCACGGACCCAAGCGTGGACAAGGGTAGTTGTACCCTGTATACGCGTAACAATAGTTTAATATTTATATTGTCATGTTCGAGTCAAAGGAACGGTGGTGGCGGGCACCGCGTCCTAATTCGTCGGACAAAAATTTGCTCCCTTTCAAGGGATGTATTCACATCGTTCGCTGATGAGTTTTCACTCGAAGCCATTGACGCGATAACATCGCTGCATTATTACTTTACTCACAACTCGGATTCGTAATTAAACTTAGCTCTCTGTGGTGTGTCTCGGTGTGTTTTCTGATCAATTCAAAGTCGATTTGCCATTGATGAAAGTGTCGAGACATCAATTGACATGGAGCGATAACGGATTGATAATTTAAATTAAATTTCAAATTGTTTCTTGTTAAATGTGTCATTAAATCCGTCACAACTTGATACAAAATATTATTCATGAATTTATGAATTAACTTCAAGTAGAACGTATATCAATAAAATCTTGACTTACAATCAGCTATGATAATAAAAACTAAAAAAACTTTTTTAATGTATGTATTTTTTTTTACAATTTAATGTATGTGCATTTTTCGAAAATTATTATCAGTCAAAATACGGAAATATAAACAGTAAAATAACATGTACATGATTTATATTTTACAAAATTTTTACATAAAAATGATTTTATAAATATAATAAATTTTCCTTATAAAAATAAATTTTTTGTGAGTAAAAATTTCGCAAGTATAAATATACACTTTCTGGATTTTCCTTCGTCAATATCGAAAATTTCCCAAATCGTTATCAAATCGGCATTTATCTTACAAAATGTGTAACATTATAATTGTTAAAAAAAAATATTTTTCTTTTCTAGGTTTTTTCCTTCTGTTATCCTTATCAATGTCGCCGTATCAAAATTTTGTAAAAGAGTCTTAGGAACATTAATTCGCAAAAGCGGGAACTAGAGATATCCAGAAAAAAGGTTCTTATAAATGACTTGTTAAGTTTTCATCAATAAAACTTCCGTCGAAGGGCGACACGTTGTCGAGACATTAGAGCCACGAGAGTTCACAAAAATGCCACTTTAACTTTGCCGTTTTAGAAAAGGGAAAAACCTTAAAATAGCAAAGCAATCGCGACGAGCGAAATAGTGTTTGGCTTCTATTGTCATTTTATAAAATCGTTTAACAATTTTGTATAACGAAATATAATTATTAGCAAGGTTGGGACCGTTACTTTATAGAAGTACAACGCATTACCGTTAATAATTATTAATTTTGAAAAATGACACATTATCGTATTGTTGTTTGAAAAGTAACTATTCGTTACTTCTTTCGTTACTTCTTTTTTTCATAATGTTAATGTAAGATATTAAATTTACAAATTAATTAATAATTTGTTTAATAATTAGTATTAATTGCGAAAATCAAATAAAAGCAAGGTAATATTGCACTCTAGTTACATTTTACACAATAATTGGATTAATAATTAATATTTAAAAAACTTAACGATTACACATCATCAAATAGGAGATAAATGGCCTTTTAATGGTCTAGCTGGATCTTTAGTGCTCTCTCTTATCTAATTCTATGTGAATTTATATATTACGTATGTGCGTAGTCCTTTAAAATGCATATAATTTTTCAGTCTTGAGACGCAAATTCCACTGAACTATCGTAATAATATTACTATCGCAGTAATATAACAGTTAAACTAGCAATTTACAATAACAATTTGATAATCATAAGCATCTTAAATAATGCTGAATACATATTAAATTCTAAATAATTTTATTCCAAAAATTTTATTGCCTCTGCCGGAGATCGAATGCGGCCGGGATATTTTGCGATCGTCGTAGCCTTCAGATTACCGAGACAGTTTAAAAGATTACATATGTAGTATATAAATTCACATAAAATTATATGTATAAGCACTTAAGATCTAGATATAAATCATTAAAATTTATCTTCTATTAGTTGTGTAGTCACACATGTATGGTCCTATGAGATTAGACTTAGCTTCATACATTCATTAAAGTGTTATTGAATCAATTCTAGATCTCAAAGTTACGAAACATTTATTACTTTGGACACTGTTTATAAAAATGTGGCTTGAACAGGAACAGGGATAATAATGTGGCTTTCATATAAAAATAGATTTAAAAAATTGATTTTGTTTAAAAAATCAATTAATATTTGGTTACAAAATTAATAAAAAATAAATTAATGCAGAATATATGCAAGAATATGTATGTACGTATGTATGTACATATGTATACACACATAACTTTTCCGCATATAGGCTGCTCAATACTAATGTTACGTTCAAACCCTTGGAAATTTTAAATTTATGATCCTATTGGAGAGAAGAGAAGCGGAAATGGTGATAGTACCTGAAAGAACGATCAGACTCTTGTCTCGCAGGTATCCGCACAGAGGCGAGTACCGCAAGTCAAACGCATCTCTTTGTGCTCGTCTCGGAATATGGGTCAACTTTCTGCAAAGACACTATAACATCTGTTTCCTACGAGCTGTGAGATCGTCGGTCCAAATTTTGAGTCTAAGGAATCTAATCTCTTTAACTCGGGACTACGTGCGATCTCTGAAAAGGCAAAATTAACGACTACGAGGTTTTAGGGTTTTAAATTTAAAGAACGAGAGAGATGTAAAATTATTAACGTTGTTTATTATTACTAATCATTACAAATTTACATTAACGGATCACAAGTTTAATACAGTACAATTACAAAAAATAAAGACAAAAAAGTTATACATTAATAAATTTATTATTACGAACTAATTTACACATTAATTAATATGATTACTATAATAAAAAGGAAGGAAAATTTACAAATTGACAAGATAATTATTATTAACTATTTACATGTTATTAAATCGCTAGAGAATGAAGTTTCAGAGGCGAGCAGAGCTGACAGGTTTTTGTTTGTTCTATTTCGCGTATAGCAGCGGAAGAAGAAAGAAAGATTGAAGAAAAATTCCATATGAACTAAATATGAATAGGCGGAATTCGGAATAAACATTGGAATACGGGAACGAGGAAATTGGCTGGTAATTTCACGCCGGATTTCTTGTGGATCAACATAATGAGTCTCGATCGTGAAAGTCCTTTCGGGAATAGGTTCGGTAGTCCGCGGGAATTGTCTAACAAGTGAGTCACTTTCTTGAAAGTGAAATAGGATCGGTAGTGGAGGAGGAATTTCTTTTAGGAACTCCACGCTGTTCGTGGAATTCGTCGAAGAAGGAGTTCCTCTAGAGGAAAACGGGATTGAATCGGGTGTTAGTGGAGGGTTAGGGAAAATTCGTAAGGTTAAAGCGGACAGCGCAAGGGAAGCAGATTCTCGGAATGAGAAAAGGTAGAAGATGGAGAGGATGAATGGGAAGGTGATCGAGAAGCCGCTATTATAGGCCAAATTGGAGGCTGCGGTGAATCTGCTGACGGCGCCGATGGTGGTGTTGATGGACGAACGTTCTTAGTAGAATTTGCCGAATTTTCTGAATTCGCGTATTGTTGGAATTCCGCCTCGTCCAACAATCTACGCGCTTCTAACAAGAGAAGGTTTACAAGTGTCCGGAACCGATTTAATTCTCCATAAGATATGTTGTGTAAACACGAAAATCTAAAAAACACAGTATTTTTTTATACGTGTGCTAACTCATGTTTAAGAAGTGAAACACCTCTTTAAAAAAAATTTTTTCTTTCAAGGCGAATTTCGTCAGAAATATAAAAGATAGAAAAAATTTTTTAAACAAAAGTTGTACGGTTTCAAGAGTACTTTAAAGTTGTAGATACAAAAAATTTTGTTTATTTTTTTGTTTAACAAAATACCTCCACCACTCATAATTTTCTTAAATTTTCAAATTTTTTTTACCAAATAAAGATTATTTTTTTACGAATTCAACCATATGTAATAAAGTTATATTACAACATATCATTTTCGAGAATTAATTATTAACGCTTTCGTATATACGTAATCCATGCTCATATGCGTAAGTAATTGTTGTCGGAACAATAAAATATATGAAAACTTGAAAAGATGTCTTAAGAGGGGATACTACCTTTGAGATTTCAAAAAATCGAATTTTTTTTTGCTTAAATTTATAGTGTTACGTCCAAGCCCGCATGCATGGAGCTGAGGGGGTGAACGCAACAGGAATCGAATTATTAAACCGATTTGGTCATATCCAGGCTTCGGACCGCAAGGGAGCCGTGAGGAAAAACCGACGTAAATCGGGAGGCACTTCGTTTCGTCCTGAAGCCCCTAATGAGCCGGAGGTCGAATGGAGAATGAAGTCCTCGAGTTGAGGAAACCTCAACTCGTGTTCCGCTAAACGGACACACGAGTCAGACGTACTTTTAATTTAAAGGGCCCAAACTAGGTCAGTGTGCACCTTGCTCCGGTTCTGTTTTCTTCATATTCTTTTTTTTCTTTTTATATAATGCATCGGAAGGGTGCACTTTAACGCCAGATGTGCCTGTACGTCCGTATGCCCTGACTTTCGGTCATGGAACTTAATCTAAGTGACCGGGGAGCGAAAGTGCAACCGCGGGAGAGCTTAAAATAAATACAAGGAGAGGTTTTCCAAATTAACAAACGAGGGTTTAGTTTAATAGTATTATAATAAAAGCAATATTTAGTAATATATTTTTTTTAAGTATAAAAATACAATCCTTTGATTCTTTATTCTGAAATGTGTTAGCGTACGGATTTATGTATGAGTGAATGAGTGTGGATGTGGAAAGAGAGTTGTATGTAATATTGTTATTTTGTGTGAGGAGGATTTGGAAGGGGAAATTAAAGTTGTGTAGGGCCATATAATTGGAGAAAAAGAGGGTCGATGGGAATAAGGGATGATATGGGGACTGAAAATAGGCAAGTGGATCCTGCTAAGCTGATTATCATTCGGTTATTAGTAGAAGGAATAAAGTAAGACATGTATTCCAACAACTGATGGGCGTCATGAAAGAGGAGAGGAAGGAGATTAGCGGGAGAGTAAGCATCAGATTGAACAGGAGGAATTGAGAGGGTGGTACGCGAAACGGGAAATTCCGCAATTGGAGATGGTGATACCGGATGTGAAACAGGAGGAGGACTGGACGGGAAGAGATTATCGAAGAAGTCTGGAAACAGATCAGAGACAGGGGAGTAAAAAATTTCTAATAGCGGTGATAACTCGAGGATGGTAACTGAACGACTGGAGTCTGTTCTTGGGTTGTCTAAATTAATGGAAATTGTTCCTGAGAGGTTTTGCGCGGTGTTAGAGCGGACACGGGCGATGAGTCGGCGAGCGTTGTTAATCCTCGCTAGATGACAGTGACAACGGGCGGAAGAACTGCGAAGAAATGCACTAAAAATTTGGTTCGTCTTTAAAGAGGGACCACACAAGAAGAGGAGAGACCACCCAGTGTACTGCAGCAAAATCAAAATTTACTACTTGGTGATAACGATGAATAAGGTGCCCGAGAGACCGTCGGAGAGGATGCCGTCGACTGTGGAATGCTGGACGCCAGGTCCGCTTCGTCAAATTCCCTGATCGGGCAGTGTCATTGATCTTAAATTGATAGTATGGTTTTGCACTGACTCTACTGGAGAAAAAGGGCTTCGAGAATCGGATGAAGTCTTTTTCAAAGTTCCCGACAACTATAGCTTCCCAAAACTCAGAGAAAAATTATCCTGAGAGCCGCGGAACTGCGATTTTTATACTAATCGCCCCCTGATTACTCCAATTTGGATTGGTGGAATAAGTTTCGTTAACTAGTAGTAGGATTTTTCTTTGCTCTTGGATTGGTCAAGATCTTGGGGGAGGAAAGGATATTAATCGGAGTCTGTAGTGTGGAAAAGTGTTCTTCTAAATTTTATGACCTTAAAATTTATGGGAAAGCGTCAAGAAAGCGCACATGCAGCGTCGGCACAAGACCACCAGAATCTACTCCTGAACGTTGCGTGTCGCTTCTTAGATTTTTGTAGTCACGGGCTCGTGAGAATCGTCCGCGACTTGACCGTTAAAAAGCTATCTTGGCGGTCTTACAATGACATATTCATTATTATTTTAGCCGCAGTGTCCTAGGGGCACAGACTCGGTGTCCTTTTGGTTCCGCCGCTCGTGCACGCGCATCGATTTTTAGTTTATCTCAGAGCGACATTTATGAGGAGAGACTGGATTCTCCGTTTTAGTTTTTAGTGTGAGAAAAGAAAAATTTTTAGTCTTCTCTAAGCTATAATGCTCAAACTGTGCGTTATTCACAGTCATTTTATTCGCTGTCTTTTTATTTCAACGAATTCCAGATCTCCACAAAAAAAAAGAGTCGTAGGAGTCCGGTGGACGTAACAATGTTTATATTCTTAAGAATAATGTTTCAGTAGTTTTAAGTCGGTATCTTAACTGTATAATCCCGTTAGAGCCAATATCTTGCATCGCCTTACTTCTCCGCTGAGTCTTTTCCGAGCGGCGTCACACAGCACAATTCCGCAGATAAAAGGGAATTTGAATTTCCATAAAAATAGGTTTTGGCAGATGACTACAGATATCGCCATATATTATAAGTTCAGGTGGCTCCCTTTGAGTGTTCACACGACGTCAAGATGCCATTAGTATTACTCGGAAAATCACGCGATTTTCGAAAAACACCTCGTGTTTTCATTTGGAATAAGTTATTTTGTAATCCAAGCAATCATAAAAAAAATATATGGTACAAAAAAAGGATCCCGAGATTTATCTGGTCGACCCAAGAGTAATATTAGGAATAGAATGCCAATAAATCGTTAATCCATGGAAAGAGAATCGGAGAGTGTAAGCATCTCAGCAAAGAAACTAAAATTGTCTGAAAATGATTATACAATACCTGTACACTCTACATTCGGATATAGATTTACTGAGTTTGTAACAGTTTTTACTGCTATTTCTTAGTTAGTAGTATGTAAAATTTGTAAATCGAACGTTGCAAACAAGTAATCGTATAAAAAGTGTACATGATATTATAATACAACGTATCAATATTGTACCTGCATGTTGTTTAGGTACATCATGGTACATAACTCGTACCGTATCAATACGGCGTACTATTATCGACAGAAGAGAGAGACTGTGGAGACCTCTAGTCAAAGACGATATACACGATAACTGGTATTACAAAAGTATGATTTCCTAACCTGAAAATAGTCGTATTATAATAGTTATAATAGTATAGAGTTGTATTATAATATAACATACAACTGTATTAGATTCACAATCTGATAAGGATTTTACTATATATAAAAAGGAATACATCAATCATGTGCAAAAACGTATGCAGCTCCGAGAAAAAAAAATACTAAAGATTTAGGCATATAGCAATGGGTTCGAATCCACGAATACAGCCATCTGGCTGTCATCAGGAGGCGCTGGCGTCGCGGTCACGAGAGAATTTGTGGGAGGGGGAGGGGAGGCGCGGGAAGATCCTGGTGCTATCGGCCGCCACCGCCACCACCTCATATCCATCCCAAAATGTGACGATTAATGTCAAAGTATTTTTACTTATCTCCTCCTTCTCCTCCTTCTCCTCTTCCTCCTCTTCCTCTTCCTCTTCCTCCACTTTCTCCACCGCTTCTTCGAGGAAATATGGAACAGCTATTCTTCGCTTTGTAAGTGGAGGAGATCCATCATGTACTCGATAGACTCCTCGACACTTACGTTATTAAAATTGAAGGGAAAGTCGTTGATGTATATGATCTCTTCCTCGTCATCGTCATCCTTCTCTTCCTCTTCTTCCTCCTCCTCTTTTTCATCGAGACCGTCCACATTGAAGAGAATACCCTCATCACCGAGAACGTTCTCTTTGGCGAGGAGGACCTCTTCGATGCTGACGTCCTCTTCCTCTTCCTCCTTAATCTTTAGCCGTTTGGCTGGAGATTCATCGGAATTCTTGATCTCTTACTCCTTAATCTTTAGCTGTTTGGCTGGAAGCTCATCGGAATTCTTGATCTCTTCCTCCTTAATCTTTAGCCATTTGGCTGGAGGCTCATCGGAATTCTTGATCATTTCCTCCTTAATCTTTAGCCGTTTGGCTGGATGCTCATCGGCGGAATTCTTCATTCTAAATACAATCACGTAACACTTAATCACATAATTTACTCAACATGCAAAAATATTCCGTCACTATTGGCAGAATATTTTTACAGATTGAAGTCATTTACATCGAATACAGTGCTTCGCGATCAAGTGCGACGCAACTTGATAAAGATTGTGAAAAGCATGAAAAGCATTTCTCGCTGTAGTGAGACTGTCCTGGGATTTATCTATGGCAGTCGATGTATATAAAACAAAGTAAATCAAAAGTGCTGTCGCGAGAAGATCGACAAAATAAGTTCATAAAAATTTGCCTTTGTTGTGCATAGAGCATTCGGTTATCAAATGTTACCGTTATACATATTGAGATATTGAGCAGCGCTGCCATGGCTTTAATAGATAGCGTAATCAAAGATTTTTAAAGGACATGTCGCGACAAGTCACAATATGTTACGGCATGTTTCGCGATGACGTCATCAATGCGATTTGATATAAATGCGATGTTGCGAAGTAGTGTACATGTGATCAGATTTTTCACGAACATGGTACGACATGTCACAACATGTTCGAGCGGTGACATCATCATCAATGTAATGTGACACAAATGTTACGAGACCATATTAATTAATTAGTATAAAATGTAATTAGTATAAAATGAGAAGATTTAGACACACCGCGTCATTAGTCAACGCAAGCAATAACATGGAGCGCGATTTGATAGAGCAAGCGACCCAGCTGAATACCATAGAAGAGTACGTCGCATAAGAACAACGATGCGACGAGCTCATAGAATCTCTGGAAGAGCAGAGTCATGCCAAACGCATGCGATTATCGATCGGCAAGAGACAATCAGTGATCACATATATCACGAGGCTCGAAGATATGCGCAAATTCGAGGTGAAATTCAACAAGCTGATTTACGTGGGTATGTGCATACTGGACATATCAAAAGTCTGTTTATACAAATTTCACCACGAGTATTGTTACCGATCGCGAAAAATGCAAAATTATGTACACTGACTCAGACAGTCTCATTTATCACATAAAATGCGATGATATGTACGATGCGATAAAACGCGATATCGCTAGATTCGACACAAGCGATTATACGGTATGCTTCTCACAAATAAAAAAGTACCCGGCTTGATGAAGGACGAGAACAACGGTGTATTAATGACTGAATTTGTTGGACTCAGAGCGAAGATGTACGCGGTGAGAGTGGATAGCCAGAAGGATACTAAAAAGGCGAAAGGTGTAAAGAGTAACGTCGTAGTACGAACGATAACATTCAACGATTACTCGCGGTGTTTGAACGAAGAAATCGAAATGACTCGTCGACAATCGTGTATACGATATAAACTACACGAGGTATATACGATATCTGAATCGAAAATTGCTCTGAGTTCATACGATGACAAACGATACGTCGTACCGGATTCGACGAAGACGTTACCGAGACGTAGGGATATTGGCGGATATCTTTGTAATATATGTATTATATATTTTATATTACGTTTCTTTTTTAATACTTTATATCTATATTATGTTTTTTTTTAATTCTTTATATTATTATTTTATATTATGTTTTTTTTTTCTATACGTATTATTATTTTAATTTACACTTTATATATGTTTTCTTTTTTTTACACTTATATACATATTATAAGTTACTATTTTGTATTATTATAATTTACATCTCATATAAAATAATATATACGAATCAAAAATTGTATCAAATGACATGTTTTTTTTTTTCGTGCACGAATTATGTGATCGAATCTCAAACATTTGACTTACACTCTGTCTGCCTGTGCAGTACTTTCTACACGTCCGGAGATACATGTCCGGATGAACGCTATGCAACTCGTGCTCGTAAAATACTTCAGCAATAGATCAGTCACTCATTGTCAATCAACCAATTGACAAATCAGACGTTTTAACAAAAAAATAGCTATAGAGATTCAATCAGTCAGTCAGTCAGTCAGTCAGTCAGTCATGTAAAATCTGTGATTTTCACTAGGTTTAAAGATGCAGTATGAATATTCTGTTTACAGAGATTAGTGTTTTGTGCTCTGTACTTTTTCAAAAAGATACTTTACCGATTGAGCCCGTACATGCTTCGCTAATCGTTCATCAGTAGTTCGATAGTCGTACAATATCTGTTGAACGCTGTTAGCTAGATACTTGTAATAATGATGTACTAATAATGTCGCGAAGAAGTAAGATATAAAATGTTGATAATATAAGTACAGCAGATAAAATGTTCTTTGTTATGTCTTTCCACAGTACATATATTATGGTGTCACCTCTTACGTACATTACACACGCATGCACACATACACGCACGCACGCACGCACGCACGCACGCACGCACGCACGCATGCATGAGGTGTAAGTCCGACCGCGTAATCTCCCCGTGGTACACCTCGAGTAATGTTAATATCGGCGGCAAAATTTCGAGAAATTTTTAGAGAAAAGGCTAGAAAATGTACTATTCACTTTAAATCATTCAGTAAAAAAAATTGTAGTAAAAATAGTGGTTAAAAACCATTTTAAAGAGAAAGTGTTAAACTTAACTTATAATTATAGAAATTTGTTACCGCTTTAAAATGCTTTTTCGAATATCGTTTCGCGATCATTTTTCGCGGAGATATGTGAAATTTGAATTTGATCATTTTTAAGGCTGATTTTAAATTAAATTACTTTAATTTTGTTGAAAAACAGCAGGAAAACTTCAAGATAAAGTAATTTCGTCAAAAATTATCATATTGAGATGCTTAAAAAAGCATTTTAAAGCTTGAAATCTCTACTTTTGAAATTGACATTTCAATTTAATTGATCCTTTATAGAGACACAAATGGATACCTGTCAAATGTGAAAATTTTGTACAAATTTGTACAATTTTGACAAAGGTCTATGATGTGAAGTAAAATTCACACAAAAATGCAGTTTACAGTAATCGAAACAGTGAATTTTTACCTTTAATTTGCTTTTTTTATGTACCTCTGTACGATTTTTTTTCATTGAGTTATTCAACATTGAAGCAAAAAGGGTCGTTTTTGCTTCAATGTTGAATAACTCAGTGAAAAAATTGTATTGAGGATAAAAAAAATTAATTAAAGGTAAAGGTTCACTCTTTCGAAAGCTGTAAATCGCATTTGTGAACAATTTTTAATTTGCGCCGTACAGCTTCACAAAAAATTTTGAGATCTAATGCATCTTCGTTTATATTTGTGTAACTTTATGAAATATCAATTGTTTTTTGAAATACCGAACTGAAAAATAGAGATTTCAAACTTTAAAGTGCTTTTTTAAAAATCTCGATATTATGATTTTTGACAAAGTTATTCTATCTCGAAATTTGCCCAGTTTTGCAGGATAGAACAGGTGATTTTTTAATTTTGTTAAATAGTGTATATACAATATATTGCGTTTGAAAAAAAAATTATTTTACAAATTGGTAAAAAGACTTTTTTAGCAACCCATATATTCTGTTTAAAAAAATTGACAATTACATCTCTTAAGAGAGCAACGTTTCAGCTTTAAGAATTTGTATTTTTGATTGCGATACAATGATTTTTAATGAAGTTAGGAACAATAAAGTCAGAATATTTCTTTTTATTTAATCCACGACTATNTACGAATAAAGTTAGAATGTTCCTTTTTACTTAATCCGCAAGTAACTCAGGAACAAAAAATCGTAGAAACATTTAAAAAATAATAAAAAACATCTAATGTTTTATTAATGTAATGATATTTAAATATCACAAACAATATCTTGTGGTTTTATGCTCTTCTTTTCATAAGGTTTGATTTATAAACCACGTTTGTTTTAATTATATATTTTGATCACACGAGCATTAATATGTGTAATATAAAGAATTTAACTTCGTTAAATTTAATTTCGGATTACATTCATGCATGTTATTAAAAAAATGTATAAGAACGTATAGGACGAATATTAATATAAGAATAAGAATTCATTTTTTAAAAACGTGTCTAATCATCTAATCATCTATCCCTAATCATATATTGAAATTTATACGTAATAAAAATAATAATCTGTTTCACTCTTCAAAAGAAAGAATTGACAGACTTAAACGCAATTTTATATTGAAATATCTACAGGTATAATTACAAGACGCATATAAACATCTTGAACATGTAAAATTTGAAATGTTCAGCATGTATAGACAGATAGAGAAAACTCTACCATTTAACATATTTAATTCTTTCTTTCGTAAACAAGAAACCAATTTTAATAGAATTTGAAGAAAGGAACAAGAAAGGATTAATAATAAAATCAAAAACCTGCGAGCTAGTCATAGATTCAGAGAAAGAATGAAAATAAAAAATATTAATTATAACATAATGCATTCGTTAGACTC
Source organism: Acromyrmex charruanus (assembly GCA_017607545.1). Classification (NCBI taxonomy): domain Eukaryota; kingdom Metazoa; phylum Arthropoda; class Insecta; order Hymenoptera; family Formicidae; genus Acromyrmex; species Acromyrmex charruanus. The sequence continues at coordinate 132,236 of JAANIC010006825.1, forward strand.
TGAGATGAATTGCGATATCCTAATTGCATCGTTGAAGTTAAAGAAAATTTCAACCAAAGATATTACGGCCAATGAACGACAAACAACTTACAATATTAATATTTGCCCAGACAGATTTAAAACAAATTTTACAATAATGAGTATAAATGAACAATGGCTAATAAATCTTAGTGATACTAAGATTCCAGAAAGAGCCAAAGTCGTATTACAATTAGATCAGCAATTCAATTTACCTAATAACGTCATCAGCAAAGAAAGGAGTATGTTCGAGTTTATTAAACAGGAGTGTAACTCAGAACTGATGACGAAATTTGTAAAACGGTTAGGAACGAAGTAATTCAAATATTTAAATCAATAGATAACTGCGACATTAAATCATTTGAGAATAATATCATATGAGAAGGTGTAAGGGAGGTAAAACGATTTATCTCAAAGAATCCTGAAATTTTAATTACCAGAGTTGATAAAGGTAACACAACAGTAATTATTAATCGTGAAAGTTACAGAAGGAAAATGTATGAGATTCTCAATGACCAGAGCACATACATTTTAATAAATAAAGATCCTAACAAAATAACAACGGAAATTAGTAATTTACTAAAAAATTGGAAAAACAAGGGGTACATTGACCTAAACATATACAAAAAATTGTATGTATCGGACGGCGAACTTCCGAGTTCTTATGGACTGCCAAAAATTCATAAGGAAGGTCGTCCGCTGAGATTAATAGTTAGTTGTATAAACAGTGCTTTTTATCCATTGGCGACCTTCCTAAAAGATATTATAGACAATAATAACAAAAAGAATTTCAGTTATGTAAAAAACAGTTTTGATATTGTGAATAAACTCAATGGAAGGATAATCGATAAGAATTTCAGTATTATATTATTTGACGTGGTCTCGATGTACACGAACATTCCGACCGATTTAGTATTAAAGAGTATTAAACGTAGGTGGAACTTGATTGAAAACAAGACTTCGATTCCTTTCCATAAGTTTATTAAAGCAATTATGATTATAATTAACTCTACATTTTTTAAATTTGACAAAAAAATATTTAGACAGATTTTTGGCATGCCAATGGACTCTCCATTGTCCCCTATATTAACGAATATTGTTTTACAAGACTTAGAACAAGAAATTATGACTAATAATATTATCTCGTCTTTTTATTTCCGTTATGTTGATGACATTGTATTATCCGTGCATAAAGACAAAATGGAGAATGATCTGGAATTGTTCAATTCATATCATGAAAGACTAAGATTTACAGTTGACTTTGGCGATGAAAACGGCATTAATTTTTTAGATGTTAAACTAATGAGACAAGAAGGAAGAATCATCTTCGATATTTATAAAAAACCTACTAATTCAGGGAGATATATTTAAATTATTTTTCGAATCATCCGTTAGTACTTAAAAGGGGTGTAATTATCGGGCAATTAGATAGAATATTGTTTTTATTCCATCCAAAATTTCAAGAAAAAAACATCTCTGACTTAGTTCACTCTCTGTTAATGAATGGTGACACTGAAGGTTTGCCCGATGTTTATCTGCCTTTTTTAAAGAAAGATCTCTTTCACACTTAATAAATAATTCTAAAATAATCTAAACTTTTGATACATATATATAAGTAGTGGTAACATATATGATATGATAAATAATAATACACAATATCACGACGAATTTCCATCTGTGTAAAGGAAGTGCTTAAGATTCATCATTTATTCTCTTGAATTCATCTTTTCAACAATAAAAAACAGGATTAAAACTTTAGAAAATAGAACGAATTTAGATAAAAATAGTGAGTATAATAATAATGAAAGCGATTCTAATTCTAATTTAAAGAAAAAGTTTTTTATAATATCATATTTAAGTAAAGTATCGGAAAAATTTAAAAAACTATCACATATTCAGGGTTTTAATATCGCTTACAAACCTATAAATAAATTGAATAAATTTATTAAAACTGGAAAAAATCCTTTGTGTAAAGAGGACCATTGTGGAGTGATTTATAAAATAAATTGTTTAAATTGTAAGTCTTCTTATGTTGGCCAAACAGAAAGGAAATTAAAAACTCGAATAAAAGAACATAAGGCTGACATAAGAAGATCCACCTCGGAGATGGTTTCACGTCACCAGTTGAATGAGATGCACGAATTGGATTGGGATAATATCAGAATTTTAGATACAGAACAATCATTATTGAAAAGAAGAATTTCTAAAATGATATACATAAAAAGCCAAATAAGTAGTATCAATAAGCAAAGTGACACTGAAAGTTTGCCCAATGTTTATCTGTCTTTTTTAAAGAAAGATCTCTTTCACACTTAATAAATAATTCTAGAATAATCTAAACTTTTGATACATATATATAAGTAGTGATAACATATATGATATGATAAATAATAATACACAATGTCACGACGAATTTCCATCTGTGTAAAGGAAGTGCTTAAAGGGGGAAATCCCTGTAAATGACGGTTTTTTCAGTAATTTATTGTGAAAAACTGAAAGCTTTTATTGAAATTAGAAAAAGGACATGATATTGGACACATTTTAATCTATAAGTACAAATTTTTTTGGGTGAAAAAAAAAACAAAATGGCGGCGCTACAGATGATCAAAATTGACGCCTCGAGTTTGCGCCGGGCAACGTCCAGGTCGTAGAAATCATCGGTAATCAAAAGTAAACATTTTTTCCATTAAAATATGTAACTACGCTTTGCATGAACCTACATTTAGTAAAAAAAAATTAAAAATAAAAATTAGAGGCCGAAAAAACGAAAAACACACCTTTTTTTTGTAAACAAATGGTTGAAAATAATATTTATTATGAATATTCAATTAAACTTTTAGCTTCATGCAAAGGCCAATAAAATTTAGAACAATTTGCACTTAATTTTGAGTCGATAGCTTCATTAGTTCTTGAGTTATCTTGCCCGGCGCGGAAAAAAACACGTTTTGAGAAAAACGCGTTTAAAGTTTTCGTGCATGAAAAATACAGTTTATTGTAACTTATGATTACTATTTACTCTGCGATGCCAGGACCATACAGCAAGCCTTCGATTTCGAGGTAATCATCCATTTCAGCAGTTTTTTTTCCCTTTCGAGCTGTTCTGGCCTCTTTAGATGAACTTAATGAGCGCCGGTTTTGTCTTTGCACTCGATGCGCGTCGTAGTCGTTGGCGAAAAATTAGGGACTATCTAGGGACTTTTCAGGGTTCCTATGGGGCTAAAAATACTGAAAAAGCATTCTTCAGATGATAAATGATTTTTTTAAGAAAAAAACAAAAAATGCAAAAAAAAAATTTTTTACAGGGATTTCCCCCCTTAAGATTCATCATTTTTTCTGTAAAACAGGTAATGATTCAATTCTCATACAATTCGACTAGAAGATATTAATGATAGGTTAATTTTTTTTAATTAGAATCTGGAAATTCTACATAATTCGCAATATGACAATTGGCGCTGCAACATTGTTGCACGATGCACCTTCACAAGAAAGAACACGTTTATACATAGTTATATTACACGACGGCTGAACTTAATGTCAGATATATGTAATTCTGCGTTTTAAGAATATTTGTGAATTTACTGAAGATGGCCAGATTATGGCCGAAACGTCTAATGTTTTATTAATGTAATATCACAAACAATATCTTGTGCTGTGATTTTATGCTCTTCTTTTCATAAATTTTAAAAAATAATAATTTTGTAGGAAAAACTTCAAGCCTTCACGATAGATAATCGAAAATTTGCTCAAATTTTTTTGGCCGTGCTACAGACCTATAAAGTAAAAAGAAAATTTTTCATTTTTGTCATCTCGTAATTTTCTGTATGTAAAAGTCAAAATCACATAAATTCAAAAAATATAATGGCCATTTTAAAGTAAAGATTTCAAGCTTTAAAACACTTCTTTTAAATTTAAATTTTGATCATTTTCAACGAAGATATTGATGGAGAAATGTCTTTTTACCAATTTGTAAAGTGACTTTCTCTCTAACCCAATGTTACACAGGATGAGGCATTTTAATCGCTTCAGGCGAATATCTCATAAACTAAGAGAGATACAAGAAAAAGTTTTATATGACACAACAGTAAAACAATTTTTATATAGCTCTCGATAATCAAAATAATTTTACAATAAAACCGGGCAGATTTTTAGAGCTAATACAGTTGTTATTTATGTCTCTTGTGTACAAAAAGATTTTGTTCCTTTTCTATTTATATTGCAATAACTTTTGATTAACTTTTGATTGCACTTTACAGCTATCTTTAGGATAATCCATTTAAAAAGAGTGCTCACAATTCAATGAGGAAGATCTCACTTAAGATTTTTGGAAGTGCATTTGCATTTATTTATTTATTGAGAATAATGGACTTTATTGAGTTATGTGGATTATCCTGAAGATGTAAAGAACATCCAAAATGTTGATCAATTATTGTATATAGTATGAATAAAAAAGAAAGAAAATTTTTTTACAACAAACACAAATAACAATCGTGTATTAGTTCTAATTTGGCCGGTTTTATTGTAATATTATTTTACATAAAAGTTGTAGGTTTTCTTGGAGGGAAAAAGGTGGAATTAATGGATTTTGGATAGCAAGGGGGGGGGCACTACCAAGGTTAGATCAAGGTCAACATAAATTTTTTAAATAGAACTTCCATTTTTTATTACATATTCTTGTAACTCATTTCGAGAGCTTTCCAAAATACTATAATAAAATATTTTTTCATTAAGTACTTTTCGAGTTATAAGGCTTGAAGGTTACAATACCGCCGGCATTAGCATTATCCAAGGTGTCCGACCGACACCTAAAAACCTCTTGAATGTTGTTCAAGATCATGACCTAGATAAAGTTTGTTAAGATCAAGGCCATTGAAGATTATATCTCTTATTTTCAGGGTTGGCAACGTTATCTCATAACAACAACTCGTTACTATTACCGTTTTTTTTTTCTAAAAAATAACTTGTTCTCGTTACCCTTCATTGATTTGCAAAAGTAATTTATTATCGTTATTGTTACTCAAAATAAAGAATCGTCATTTTTTCGTTACTTTTTTTCTTGACACTAATAGAATATAATATTATATGCAGATTTTGGCGGTAAATGTAAAAAAAATTTCAAAATTCTATTTTTTAGTAGAGGAATAGAGCTAAAAAAATATATGTCTATAATAAACATTATTTTCATGAATGAAATCATATCACAATATATACTGCATTTTTTGTAATGTTTATACTTAAATAAATTTATTTTTCGTATTACTTTTAAGATATCTTTAAAATTTAAAGAATTATACGTTTAACTCTTAATACGTATAGAATTTTCTTTTACTGTGCATGATGGATCGTTTGTGTGTGGGTTAATTTCTATAATTTTTGCAAATATACAAAAATTATGAATAAATATTCTTATATATATTTTAACATCTTTAAAAATATGTATGAAGTTGTATATTTAGAAAGAAGGAAAGGATAGAAACATTGATTTAGTCAGGTACAGTATTTTAAAGAAAAGAAACAAGATACGAATGATTCATCGTGAATAGTCTAAAGATAAAATTATATTATAATAAAAAATAATATTGTTTGTAATTTGCATTACATACATGTATTTGTGAGATATGACAGAGAAAAAATTTTATTTAAAAAAATTAAATATACTATAAAAATTATATCATATAATTTTTTTTCCACAAGGAGCATAGAATCTCACGTGATCTCATCACGTGCTATACATAAAGAGTTAGTAGAGTCTATACGTATGAACTGTGAATACAATAAAAAAAGGTGTCGTGATCACGTGATTTAGACAGCCAATCAGATCGTTAATGTTTCTTTGTTTTCTAAGGCTATAGTTATGACTAAACTTTTACGTAAGTTAGAAATAAAGTAACAATTAAAGTAACTAGTGAAATCGTTACCGTTACCCAAAAATGTAATTGCGCTACAATGAAAGTTACTTAGAAGAAAACATTGTTATCTATTCGTTATCGAAAAAGTAACTTATAACGGTAGCGACGCTATAAATAACGCGTACTTGCCAATCCTGTTTATTTTCATTTTTACATAAAAATGAATTTTTAGTGCAAAAATAGAAATAAGAGGAATAATCTTCAATGGCCTTGATCTTGACAAACGGTCAAGATCAAGGTTATCTAGATCATAATCATAAACAATATTCAAGAGGTTCTTACTGTCGGTTGGACACCTTGGGTAATGCCAATGCCGGCGGTACTGTAACCTTCAAGCCTTATAACTCAAAAACTACTTTATGAAAAAGTATTTTATTATAGTGTTTTGGAAAGCTCTCAAAGTGTGCTATAAGAATATGTAATAAAAAATGGGGGTTCTGTTAAAAACAATTCATGTTGACCCTGACCTGACGTTGATAGTGGTCCCTCTATTCAAAATCCGTTATTTCCATCTTTTTTTTCCAAAAAAACCTACAACTTTCGTATAAAACTTTTTCTTGTATCTCTCTTAGTTTTTGAGATATTTGCTTAGGGCGATTAAAATGTCCCCCCCCCCCCCTCTGTGTTATATATATATATAATATACTATTTAGCTCTTTAAGTTTAACAAAAAATTAAATCAATTTTCTAAATCATTTAATTAAACTAATGTAATTAAGGGGGGAAAATCCCTGTAAATGACGGTTTTTTCAGTAATTTATTGTGAAAAACTGAAAGCTTTTATTGAAATTAGAAAAAGGACATGATATTGGACACATTTTAATCTATAAGTACAAATTTTTTTGGGTGAAAAAAAAAACAAAATGGCGGCGCTACAGATGATCAAAATTGACGCCTCGAGTTTGCGCCGGGCAACGTCCAGGTCGTAGAAATCATCGGTAATCAAAAGTAAACATTTTTTCCATTAAAATATGTAACTACGCTTTGCATGAACCTACATTTAGTAAAAAAAAATTAAAAATAAAAATTAGAGGCCGAAAAAACGAAAAACACACCTTTTTTTTGTAAACAAATGGTTGAAAATAATATTTATTATGAATATTCAATTAAACTTTTAGCTTCATGCAAAGGCCAATAAAATTTAGAACAATTTGCACTTAATTTTGAGTCGATAGCTTCATTAGTTCTTGAGTTATCTTGCCCGGCGCGGAAAAAAACACGTTTTGAGAAAAACGCGTTTAAAGTTTTCGTGCATGAAAAATACAGTTTATTGTAACTTATGATTACTATTTACTCTGCGATGCCAGGACCATACAGCAAGCCTTCGATTTCGAGGTAATCATCCATTTCAGCAGTTTTTTTTCCCTTTCGAGCTGTTCTGGCCTCTTTAGATGAACTTAATGAGCGCCGGTTTTGTCTTTGCACTCGATGCGCGTCGTAGTCGTTGGCGAAAAATTAGGGACTATCTAGGGACTTTTCAGGGTTCCTATGGGGCTAAAAATACTGAAAATGCATTCTTCAGATGATAAATGATTTTTTTAAGAAAAAAACAAAAAATGTAAAAAAAAAATTTTTACAGGGATTTCCCCCCTTAACTAATTATAACAGATAAATAATAAATATTGTGATAAGTTTTTAATAAGATTTTTAATAAGTTTTTAATAAGTTAACTAATTTTACAAATATATTACATATACTTTAAAATATCAAAACCAGTGATATATAATTATTCGTTATTAAATAGACAGGCGCAATTCACAGGGTCCAGTTAGCAATTATACTGAGAAATTTAGAGCAAACAGAAAGGTAAAGGCACCACACTCATTATCTTTAGGATAGATTAGCTGAGATATTATGTACCGCGTATACCCCGTCTACCGACGTAATCAATGAATGGACCAGGCGGACAATTCCTCTGTGACAAAAGCCCAACATTTTCCGGCTTTTCAGTCTCATTACCGTAATAATGCAAATGAAAAGGAATTTTGCGAGTTCGTTCGATGCCTGCTTTTCTTGCTTTTCGCGACTAACATCTTCATTTCTCGTTCGTCATTCTGCCGGAGGACTTAATGCCGAAGAGATAGAAAAAATAGATTGATTAATATTCTATATGTTTAATTAATTTACGTTCATATTATATTACGGAAAAAGCATACGTGAGATATTAAGCTGCAAATATATTTACGTATTGCGAGAAATTATCTATGGAAGTTGCATAATAGAATGAAATGAAGTAATCTAAAATTATGTAATTAATTAAATGCATATAATTTTTTACCTAACTAATTAGAATTATATTAATTATATTATATTAGTATATGTAACTAATACAATTGTAAACTAATACAATTGTTTATGCAATTATTTATGATATCTACTAATTATACAACTAATTATACAAGATGTACTGATAATTCAACTTAATAACATAATTAAAAAAGGGATAATGATTTCTTATTAAAAAAGAATAACTCGAGAATATAAATCTTTTTGTACGTGGTTTTGTTTTTGAATATTTTAAATAAATGTATTAATGCTTAACTTTTTTCAATCTTCTTTTCTTGGTCAATACATTTGCAACTAGTATGCAATTATGTATATATATATATATTCTTTAAATACAATTATACACTGCTTTTAATATTAATTAGTTTGTATTATATATATTAATTTACATAAAAGTATTAAAATAATAAGTTAATAAAATAATAATAATTAAAGTATCACAAAAATATTAAGAATATGTATATAAATATTAAGGATCCATATTTTGCTGAGATAAAAAAATTCAAAAATCTTTTTTTTGGCATAATTTGATAGCCTCAAATGTGTAAAATATTGTGTTAAAATATTGTGTGCTCCTTAACGGGGCAAATATAGGCATAAATAATAGAAATAAACTTGAAACTTTAAACGCGTTTTTCTTGAAACAACATTTTTCGATCTAACGGAAGTGATAGAGCAAAAACTATTGAACGTATCACTTTCAATTTTTGCACGATTGTAGAGCAATGTTTTTTTCTACTGGAAGACAATCATATCAATATCAATGATATTGATATCAATGATATCAATTTTTTTTTATCGCAAAAACAAGAGCACATAATTTAAAGTAAAAAAATAAAATTTTTCATCATTATTTTTTTCAAATAACCGCCATTTTGTTAATTTTTATCTAAAGTCAATTATCATAGTCTATCCAGTAGAGATATTTTTAAATAGGAAAATCGTTAATTAAATTCTTCAGATGACTGGTGCGACATGCAGTACTTCTATTCTGGCATCATGTTCAAATCGGAGAGGCTTCCTTCCTGAAACTTTATGAAGACTAACAGTCAATATATTGACTTCATAAAATTTAAAATTGAAGAGAAAAGTATAATAAATAACATGTGAAAACAATGAAGTATGCATCTTCATTATTTTGAAAAAATTGCCAAAAATCGCTTTTTTTCAAGCCACAAGATAAACTGGACCTTAAAACAAGAATAGAAAAAAAAAATATATATTATATATTTATATCATCTTCTGTGCATCCGTCTATTTGTACATG
>JAANIC010006825.1:145958-167668 GCA_017607545.1 Acromyrmex charruanus
TTATTATCACTTAAATAAAAAATAATGTTAAAAGTTAATGTATAAACGCGCAATGATCCATATAATTTCAGTTTTTTAATAAACTCTGTTCACACAGATTTAATTATATAAATATTTGTTGATTATGTACAAAGAATACCATAATATAAATAGAAAGTATAAGATATATTTTTCTACAATAGAAATGTAATATATAGCTCTGTAGTAAGATCTGTGTGTGTACCATCTAATGTTAATTAATTTAATTAGTTTATATAAGTATTAAGATAGAAAATATTAAAAAATTTTAAAAATATCAAGAAAATATATATGTGAAAATATTAAAATAGCATTAAAAAGCAAATATTAATATAAAAAATGTTTCAAAAATATTGATTATTTAATGATATTATTTTTATGTTTGATAAAAGAATCGATTTATGCGGAAAATAAACGTATTAATTGAACTGAAATTGTGGCGAAGCAATCGACGAGATGAAAAATCAATATTTTGCGTGCGTGCGTGCGTGCGTGCGCGTGTGCGCGCACGCGATAATCCTTTAGATTTTATCACGACAACGATATTTTGAATAGATCAATCTTCCTATCCGAAGTGAAACTGCCCGATACTATAGCAAAATAGAAAACGACAAATGAATGAATTGTGATTGCAAGTAATCGCGATCGTAATCAGGAGATGTCGATGTATTGTTTCTCCGTAAAAAGTTTTTATTTCAATGCTATAACTTCGCGAATGCTATTGTGCATCCTTAAGGTAATCCTGCACGGTCAATAATACTGATCAGTAATATTGAATTAGTAATACTAACAGTGAGCATCAATATTTTTAGTATTTTTACAACTTTACACGACAATGTTATTAACAATATATTTTAAATTTTATGTATATTACGCCTATTGCACTTTGACATACTGTAACATGGACACATGATAATAAATAAAAGTGATACTGAGAATCAAATTCTAGATTACTGTCAGTATTTATTTTACGTCAATCTATCAATGACACACGATCAGTAATATTGTGTTAGGGAAAAAGTTTTTGTATAAGTTGGAGTATATACAATTGAAAAATATTTTTTTCAATTGTTTACAAACTTTTCTTAAATTTAATACCTGTCGTTTTGATTATCTCTTGCTATTTTTTTGGATAGAGCCATTATTCCATTTGTATGAAACTTCTGTGATTTTTCGGTAAAAAACCGATAAATGATTTTAGCACTTTCTCTCTTAAAGTTAAGTTTACTCCACCCGAGTAAAAATTTTTTATATATAACCATACATAAACACATATAATTATATACAACTTATATATAAATGTATCTGATTATATATGATTTGATATATGTTCATATATAATTGCATATGATTCAATACATGTTTACATATGAGTTGATATATAATTATATATAATTTCATATATGATCACATGAAGGCATCGTAATCATATAATTTTATATATGAACACACACGATTCGATACGTGGTCACATATTATTTCATGTATGATAATGTATAATTTCATATATGATCACATGAAGACATTATAATTATATAATATATAATTATATAATATATGTCATGTATAATTTCATATATGTATATGATAACATATGTATATGATAAAATATGGGATCATATCTGAAATTATATATAATCATATATAATTTCATATATGCCCTGGTGAAAAAAATGTCTCTGTTAATTTCGCTGAAAATTATTAGGTGTTGGAATTAATTCGTAGCGTTTTTTTAATGAAAGAATGTTATTTATTTCACATGAGCATTAAAAAATTACAAACATTAATGAAAGTACTTCCCATCACTTTCTACTACTTTTGACCATCTTTCGGGCAGTGAATGAATACCACGTCGGAAGAACTGTTCGTCTTTAGATGAAATCCAGGAATCGAACCATTTTGTACAATCTTCGTAAGATGTGAACTTCTGCTCGCACAAGCTATGAGCTAATGATCGAAACAAGTGGTAGTCGCTAGGTGCAATATCAGGAGAATACGGCGGGTGCGGTAGCACTTCCCATTTAAGTGTTTCCAGGTATGTTTTTACCGGTTTTGCAACGTGTGGGCGAGCATTGTCGTGCAGCAAGATGACTTTATCGTGTCTTTCGAAGTATTCCGGCCGTTTTTGCTTCAATGCACGGCTCAAGCGCATCAGTTGCCGTCGGTAGAGATCTCCAGTAATGGTTTCATGCGGTTTTAGCAGTTCGTAGTATATGACACCCTTCTGATCCCACCAAATACAGAGCAGGAGCTTTGAGCCATGGATATTGGGCTTTGCCACTGATGTTGATGGTTCGCCGGGCTTAACCCATGACTTTCTGCGCTTTGGATTGTCATAATGGATCCACTTTTCGTCACCGGTAACAATCCGATGCAAAAAACCTTTTCTTTTCTGCCGTTGAAGCAGCAGTTCGCACGTGAGAAAACGTCTCTCATCCTTATCCCTTGGTTTCAATTCATATGGGACCCAATGTCCTTCCTTCTGGATCATGCCCAAACTTTTAAGACGTTTTCCTATTGTTGAGAAGTCAACTTCCAATGACGTAGATAATTTTTTAAGTGTTTGACATGAGTTTTCATTGAGCAGTGCCTGCAAATCGTTATCTTCAAATTTTTTCGGCTGACCAGGTCGCTCCTTGTCATCCAAGTCGAAATCACCAGCTTTAAAACGTGCAAACCACTTCCTACACGTTTGCTCAGCCAGAGCATGTTCACTATACACATCCACTAAAATACGATGAGCTTCAGCTGCACTTTTGTTCATATTAAAGTAATGAAGCAAAACTCCCCGCAAAAACACTTTATCTGGCACAAATTTTGACATATTCAATGAATTATACAGTGTTGTTATTTATGATTTCAAGAAAGGTTATGTACGGCAAATGACGTCCTATGATAGATGTTTACAATGTATACAGAACTATAGGTAACAACGAAATAGTGTACTGCTTGTGCCATCTCTTGTAAAACGCTACGAATTAATTCCAATACCTAATATCTGAAATCATTTTTCAATGATTTTTAGTGACATTTAGAAACTTTTTCAAAGAAATGAAAGGATTATCAGTTAATTCTCCGAAAATAATTTCCAAGTGTCTAAAAGTCTCTAAATTTTGCTGAAATTCGGAAATTCAGTGGTGTCTCTGAAGATAAAATTTTCACTTTTCACTGTTCGGAGATTTTCAGTAAAAATCTGACAAATATCTAAATTTATACTGAAAAATTCTTTGAAAAGCTCTGCAATGTGTTCGAAAATATGGATATTTTCAGGAAAATTTTCAGACTTTCAGAAAAATTTTCGAAGAAATTCAGAGAAATTTTTTCACCAGATAATCACATGAAAGTACCATAATCATATATGTTCACGTATAATTTCATATAAGATTATATATAATTTTATGTGATCACATGATGGAATTGTAATTATGTAATATATGTTCACATATAATTTTATATATGAACATATATGAGTCAATACATGGTCATATATGATTCCATGTATGATCATATATAATTTCATATGATCACATGAAGGCATTGTAATATATCATGTATATATGTTCACATGAAATTAATTTCATATATAAATATATATGATAAAATATGCAATCGCAATCAGCAGACAATGTTTAAAAAAAAACATATATATATATACACACACATATATATATATATATATATATATATATATATATACCGGGTGTCCCACGTAACTGTAATCACGATTATTCTAGCATTTTCGTTGATCTGACAAAAACTAGTTTGGATAAAAGTTAATCAGTATTCAATCGGTTACAAATTCCAATATTAAAAATTTGCAAACTACTCTTTTTTAGGAAAAAAGTCGAGGTCACCCTAATATTTTTAAATCGCACTACATATTTTTTACTTCATAATATTGTAATCAAGACTGGTATCAAGATGAGTTAAATGACCTGCTATACTATGACCTTACAGTCGTGGGATTAATGAACGGAAACGTTTTCGTGAAAAATTATTTTGTTGTATTAAATTTTTTATATGGACTATTTTACAGTAGAAAAAGATTTTTATATCTGTTACTTTTTCGCAGACATGGATTCTGGTTTTTTAAATGAAACTACATACAAAACAACAAATTATAAACAAAATTAGTAGCATAACAAAAAAGTAGAACAAAAAATTATAACAAATTTAATGAAAGAAATTATGTAATTACAATAATCGTTCGAATTATAGTCCATTTTCTTATAGCCATAATTCTGCTCCATGGAATAAATTTCCATTAATTGCTCCTATAATGCTGTCACGGCAAATTTCTTCGCATGCTGTACACTGCTTTAAATGTTCCATATTTTGAATTGATACCGCATAGATTATTGATTGCAAATGACACCATAGAAAAAAATCTAGTGGTGACAGATCGAGGGATCGAAGTGGCCAAGGACTTGGTCAGTGCACAACCAACGTTCCCCGTATTTTGAATTTAGATATTGAACAACAATACGAGGGTTATGAGATGAACAACTATCTTGTTGGAAATAAATACGTTGCACAACATCATTCGGAAGTACTTGCAACAATGTTGGAAATTGAGAACGAAGAAAATTTAAGTAAGTTTGGGCTATCAAATTCTGTTCATGAAAGTAAGGTCCAATCAGATGACCGTATACTAGACCACACCAAACATTCAACTTTCTGTTGAAAATTATGTTCTCGGTACCAATAGGCATTATCCTCGACTAAAAGTGATGATTGTAACTTTCTGTTGAAAATTATGTTCTCGGTACCAATAGGCATTATCCTCGACTAAAAGTGATGATTAATAGACGATAATTACATTTACATTATTTGAGAATTTACCTTCATCTGTCCACATATTCTGTAATATTTCAGGATTATTTTCATAAATGACAACTAGCTATGTCATAAAATTTAGGCGATATCATGAATCAGTTATACGTAAATGTACTTTGGTCATTTTGTAAGGATAATAACGATTATATTTTACCATCTTATAAACAGAACTCTTAGATAAATCAATTTCAGTAGCAACTGCATGAATAGAAGTGTGCGGATCTTTTTCTAAATGTGCTAAGACTATAAGAGTATTGTCTGCAGTTGTACTTAAATGCGATTTGTTCCTTCTCTCCTTTTTAAATTCTCCATAATTTCTTAAATTCTTTTCAATGTTTAAATAAAACATTGTTGCACACGGATGATGTCTCTGTAGATACCTTGTGGCATACAGAATTGCAGCTTCTTTGCACGTGCATTCCTTTTACATTCATTGAATATTAACAGCATTTTCTTATTATAGGAATACATTTTCGACAAACTGAGACTGAACTGTGATTTGCTCTAACAATTAAGACTGAACACAAGAATTATTGAAGTTATACTATAATACAAATTATATTGATATTTTTTTCTACGCACATACTATATACACGTGTGAACTACATTCGGGAATATCACGAATTCCGAAATGGCTACATTTGTTCTTCACGTCTGACTGTAAGGTCATCTCAAAGTTATAGTATAGCAGGTCATTGAACTCGTCTTGATACCAGTTACAATATTATGAAGTAAAAAATATGTAGTGCTATTTAAAAAAATTAGAGTGACCTTGACTTTTTTCCAAAAAAAAATTTTTTGCAAATTTTTAATATTGCAATTTGTAGCTGATTGAAAACTGATTAACTTTTATCGAAATTAATTTTTGTCAGATCATCGGAAGTGCCGGAAAAATCGTGATCACATTTACGTGGGACATCCTGTATATATATATATATATATATATATATATATATATATATATATATATACATATATACAGTAAGTCAAGTAAGAGCGTGGTCGACCAGCGTGGTGTTGCACCATTTCATGTTATTAGCTTTGAGATAGGTTCGAATAGTTTCGTACGATATATCTAAATCTTTCTGCTTCAATTTTGCTTGTCCTTGACGCAGTGTTAAGCCAGGATTCCGCGAAAACAGATTCACTATTTTTTTATCGTCTTTTTTGTCCACTTTGCACTTTCGAGCCACGTTCCGCTAAATCATCGACATTTTTTGCCACATTATATCGCTGCACTCACTTCTGTACGAATGATTTCGACTTTTTCATATATTTAGCAGCCGTTAATTGTGACATTATTGGGTGAGTGCAGAGGAACACTGCTTCATAGCGTGATGCGTATTTGGTACTCATGGCGCTTAATGTGATTCTCTTAAGAAAGTTCAATGACAACTGAATCTTCCTTAATAGTGCATCAAGGACAAAGGTGTCCTCTATGGATGATATATTTAGGGCGATATCTTTTATTAGCTTTGAGTAAGGCCAACCACGATCTTACTTAACCTACTGTATATATATAATATTATTTTTTCTAAACTCAAATTAATAAGAAACAGGTCGGAATAATAAAATAATAACGGAAGAAAAGTTAACACAATATAATTGCGTTAAGTGTACCATATATAGATAATAAGAAGTGTGTGCATCGATAGTTATAAGTGGGGTGACGGATAAGATACGAGATCATAACCCTGAAGTCCCAGGTTCGAAACGCGGTAAGTGAAAAAGATTAAAATATTAAAAATTAAGATTAATTAATAAAATTAGTTGTCTAATGTTTAGGTACTGTTGACAAAAAAGTTTATTTAAAAAAAATTTGTTTAAATATTATTAAAAATATTTTCAAAAACATTGTCTGCTGATTGGGTTTCATATATGAACATGTATGATAAAATATGTGATCATATCTGATTTCATATGTGATCATACATAGTCGTATACAATCATATATAGTCGTACAGGCATATGTAGTCATATACGGACATATATGGCCATATATAGTTATATAGAGATAAATATCATATATGATCATATATAATTATAATGATTCATATATGATTATAATGATTATAATGATTCATATATGATTATATATAATTGCATATACAAATTTTTACTGGGACATTAAAAGAGTTCTGCAAAGACCGAAACAAATGGTAATTGAACGGTAATTGGAAGGTTAGAATTAGATAGTGGATACATCAAAACTTCTCAGCCAAGCTCTCTCAATTTTTGTCGAATCATCAAAGACATGTGCCTAGCATTGTCACAATGGAAGACAACATCTTTTTTATTGATCAATTCTGGCCGCTTTTCCTTAATGGATTGCTACAATCTCATTAATTGTTGACAATAGTGATCAGAGTCAATCGTTTTGCCTTGCAACAATTCATACTTCTTTCCAATCCCACCAGACATACAGTATCACCTTCTTTTGTGTCAATCTGAACTTTGCGATTTTTTGTTATGCCTTACCTCGTTTCGACCACGATTTTTTTCGAACATTATTATCATATGTTATCCACTTTTCATCGCTCGTTTTTTTTTCAGAAAAGGCTCAATTTTGTTTCGTTTCAGCAGCGATTCGCAAATAGAAATTCGATCCATTAAATTTTGTACTGTTAAATCATGTAGCACCCAAACATCGAGCTTCTTTGTGCATCTAGCCTTACGCAAGTGTCCAAAACGGTTTTATGATTAATGATTAGCTCCTTAGATATGTCATAGCTGCTCACATGACAATTTTCTTCAATTTTTTGAAAGTTTCATCGACATTTTCCACAATAGGGCGATCAGAACGATGTGCATCTTTGACATCAAAATTTCCATCTCAAAATCGGCGAAATCAATTCGCTGCTGTTTGTCTAGTTAGAGCATCCTCTCCAAATTTTTTCTGCGGTTTGCGCAGCGTTCTTCCCTTTTCTATAATAAAAAAATATAATGTGTCGGAAATGTTCCTGATTTTCATTCATTTTCAAATTTGATTGAATGCGTCAGTATCACTCAAATCTATGATCAATTTATTTCAAAATGTTATATGAAATAGCACCTTTCCAACGATATAACCTAATACGTCACAATAGTGACACGTACAAATTCGATCCTTTCTCCATCTGTCGGCTGTATGTAAAAAGATTTTCCCTAATCCAATATTATTATTAGTATTTGTTAAGACTTTTAATTAAGTAGTCATATTGAATCATGAAGCGAGAAATGACACGTTAGATTTTGTTATATGCCATTTATAAATAAAGATGATTTGAATAAAATAAAATGACGAGATTGCTTTAAAATATTTGTAAAAATGCACAAAGACTATGCTTATCTCCCCTAACAGCAAATAATCTTGAAAAGTAATAAAAGACATGTTTAAGTAAAAATAAGCTATACATACGGATTGAATAAAAGCTTTATATGTTTTTTATCGCTTTTTATTGTTATTTACTGTCAGGGAGGATAAAGATAGCCTACGTCCGTTTTTACGAATAGAGCAATATCATTTTGTTTTACCTAAATTGTCTTTATTTATAAATGGCTCATCATTTATAAATAAGCTTGCGAATTATTGATCATGTAAAGTCGCTTTCAGTCACTGATTTCATTTTAAGATCCTTATACTGTTCAAATGTTAATAAGAAACAAATAAAAATTGAGTCAAGATTGACTAATGATTTCCTTCATATTATTACGTTTGATGTAAAGAAAAATACAGATCTATAGCTTTCCAATAATTAATCAATATTTGTTAACACTAGAAGGAGCCAATTTGGCTCCTCGCGAAATTCAAACTAATATAATTTATTCAATTTCTTATTCTAATATATTTTTTCAATTTTGCTCCCACGTAATATCCTCTTGAGAGATTTTTATCATTTTTCATGTTCTTAATTTTAGTACAAAACCTATTATGGTCGAAGCTGGATTTTTATTACTTTAAATAATTCAAACTTGAATTACTAATTTATACAATACTATTGTATATATGTACTTGCATATATATCATATTGTAGTATAATATCATATTGTGTATAAAAATATTACTTCAGCTGAAGCCTCGATGGTCTAATGGACGCTCGTACAGAATACAAGAGATCTGGATCCAAGTCCCGGTCGAGGAAATATTTTTCGCAATATTTATTAATAGTTTAATCAACATCTTTATAAGATAATGCTTGATTATAGCATCAAATTATTAAAAATTGCTTGTCAATTTAATTCGCAATTACTAGAGTANGGTCGAAGTTTTATTTTAAAGGGAAAATTTCAGACTTTAATATGTATGTAATGAGATATTTCGGCTTGTTCGTACTTTACCCGTAAAAAGTTGAAAATTTGTAAAATTTCCAGAATTTTAACACAATTTGCTTCTGGTCTTCTGGCATAAAAGACCATCGAATGGGATGGCAAATATCATATGTACTTTCAAAGTAAAAGTTTCATCCTTTAAAACGCACCCTCACAAAAATTGTCCTTCGATCTCTGGAAACGAGATACAATTTCTTAAATAGCAATAAAATTTGTAGGTTTTAAAGTGACCTCCTAATTGTTGTGCCTAGTATATAAACTATATATGTACTTTCATATTTGTAGTCATTCGAATTGTTTTTTCGGACTTATAAACGCAACTACTGTAGTAATATCACGAATTAAATTGATAAACAATTTTCATAATTGTCATTTGATACTTAATCAGGCATCCTATTAAAAAAATGTTAATATGCTGAAAAACTCTAAATAATTATTCGAGCATTAAAGATCTTGCGTTGACTGTTACGGCCATTACCTCTATCTCTTATTGTTTAATTTTCAATATTGTTAATTGTGTATTATTGATAAACTAGAAGTCTATACCTATCGATTGTGTTTCTTACATTTACGGTTTAAAATAAGCTTCTTATTGTTTACTATTATTAGCGGTACGAGAAGATAAAAATTGATAAACTACACAAATATAACATTTTTAACATAACACGTTTACGTTACAGTATATGAAATGCAAAAAAACTATGCAAGAATATAAAAAAACAAAGTACACAGAGGAGAAATGAGAGGAAAGAAATCGAAGGAATGCGTTACAGAAACGTTAGATATTGCGACTATAAAAAAAAATTCAAAAACGACTCAAAAAAAACTTTCTCTTGCAAAAAAACTATTCAGAATAATATAAAACTCGAGAGAAAAAAGTGAGCAGAAAATATACTACAAACGTTCGGTAAATAATTTCCTAATTTCAAAACAAACGAACATAATTGTATTCGTGATAATAGATTTGTTACACGCGCGTGCAATAATATATTAACTCTCTAGAATTGATGGTGTTGTACCTTTATTTTCAATTGCATTCTTTATATTATATCTGCTTTCGATTATTCTTATTAAAATAAATTTAATATTCATTTATGTATATGAGCAATGACATTTTGGTTCTTTAAAATTTATTACTGTTTTTTAATCAACATATAATATTAAATGAGTTTCACAGGCCCAGTGTCAGTAATTACAATGCTATGGATTTTGGCATCAGGTTCGGAAAGTTAAAAAAATCATCTAAAAAATGACAATTGACAAAAATAATTTTTTATTATTAATTATAATACTTGAGAGTACAAGAGAAATAAAAAAAAAGAATAGACAAAGGAAGGAAGGAAGGAGAAGTATGAAAGAATCTCGACAGATGCTCGATGATGACCTGATGGAGATTACGATATGCAATATTTGCGACACAACATGCGCGCGTGGGTGACCATTAACAAGAATGATTCTCTATCGAAAGCCGTACGCGGCAAAAATAAGGTGGGCCGGGCGAAGAAAAGGACGAAAGAAGAGGGAAGGAGGAAGGAAAAAAAGATTCGCGCTCACGCAGTGAGAAAGAGCCAACGAGCGCGAATGGTGATGTTCCTCAGACAGAGACACATAGCCCCAAGCTATGTAATTCATTACTAAAGCAATCTCACCCTGGCACCCTTTCTAGCCTGCATCCTGCCGGCAGCCCTTCCTCCGCCCCTGACCCATCAGAGCCGCCGAGAGACCCCGCACGTTATAATATAAAAAAAGGAGATGAGCGGTGGCGGCGGCGGTAGTGGTAGCGAGAGGGTGGATGTGCAGGATGAGGGGATGAAACGGCGTGAGGGGATGAAACGGTGAGGGGACTGACAGCGAACGGGGTGCAGGAGGGTAGGAGCGCCCGATTAGAATAGCGTCCCCTGACAACAAAACAAAATGAAACACAAAGCAGTGTTTTCATAATTAAAAAGATTGTGCGCGCTTCTTTCTTCCTACCATTTCTATTCATGCCTCTTTTCACACTTTTTCTTCCTCTATCTTTCTTTTCGCATCTCTATCTCTCTGTCCCATTCTGCTTTCTGATCTTTCTCCCTCATGTGCCTTCTCTAGCTCCTTCTCATTCTTTCTTCTTACACGTAGACGGTATACGCGACAACAGAGAGATGAATTTAATAACCGTATTAACACACGGTTGTTATCTTTAAAAATGGGCAAATGTATTAGAACGTTTTAATCAATTCTCGTTTGAATATAAGAAAGATTTGAGATCGCAGTGACTTTCCGGATATAGTGTCTCGTTAAAGTTAAACACCAATTTCAGATAGAACACAAAATCATAAATAACATCAATCATAACATCAAGATCAAAATCATAAGATCAAGATAGAAGTCATTTTAGGAAAAATTATAATTGTTGATATACATTTAATGATGATTCTATAATGAAGTCTTGACATAACAATGATTTTTAAGTGTTTTGTTTTAGTCATATCAAGAGTCCTTAAAATAATTGTTATCATAATTATCAGAAGTGTATCATATAACATCATTTTGATTATGCCTAAAATTACTTCAACTTAATGTTATCTTAATTTTATTATTATTTTATATTCTATCTGGGATATATTTTTATAACGAAAGCAATCTTTGTCTTTGTTTCGATCATAGATTCACGAAGATGGCATACGATGTTCGCCATCCGTGAAACTCACAAGTGAAAGCGATTACTCTTTGCAGTGCAAAAGAACTTTAATCATTTATTTAAGGTCTAAGATCGTAATGGATAATCCGACTAGATGGAACATTAAGAAATGTTTTACATGCAATAAACCATCATTTATTATAACTTGCTTTTTTAATAATGTTACATAACAATATTATTTTTCCATTGTAATTTTACAATGAAATATAGCAAAAATATTGCTGAAATATACACTAAAAGAAAAGATTGGCTGCTGCAGAAAATTAGGTGGTAAAATATAGCATAGCATTTTCAATTGGCTGCAGCAGCCAATTTTTGATGGCATTAGTCTATCCGCAATATTAGTATAGGATTTCAATAGATTAACGCAATCAAAAATTGGCTGCTTCAATTAATTAAAAATACTATGCTATATTCAGCCAATCTTTAGGAAGAATAGAGATATCATAATAATATTAAAATATCCTTGAAAACAAATCACAGTAACATTATAGTGACACATTGCAGTTGTATTATTGTAATATTGTGTAATTTTCATGTGAAAGAAGGGTGTGTAAAAATGGTCAAAGTTGACCCTGAATGGCCAAAGTTGGTCCTGAATAGACACCTTTAAAACTTATGCAGTTGTCATTTTGGCAGTCCATACATTTCTGAAAAAAATGCTTATTTTTCCAGGAAAGCTTGAGAAATCTTCCAAAAATAATAAAATAGGTCGTTTAAACGCTCCGCAAAGAAACTTATTTTGTGTCTAATGAACGATGATAGATTTCGAAATTAATGATGTGTTTACATTTAACACAAGTTGGATCATGATATATAAGAATACACTACTAGGAAGATCTACAAATTTTTTTTAAGTCATGAAGCTTGAAAGTTACAGTACCTTCAGCATTAGCATTACGCAAGGTGTCCAATCAACGGCTAGAATCTCTAACATAATATATATTTATATATATATATATATATATATATATATATATATATATACAATATATATATTATGTTAAAGATTCTAAGCCTTATAACTCGAAAAGTACTTAACAAAAAATAACTTTATTATAGTGTTTTTGGAAAGTTCTTGACATTAGCTATTAGATTCTGCCATTAAAAATAGGATGTTCTATTAAAAAAAAAAATCAATTTGACCTTGACGTGACCTTGGCGACGCTATCCAAAATCAAGCGAATATGATCAATGAATAATCTTTTTAAGCCCTACAATTTTTGTCTGAAACATTTTTCTCAAAAGTGCTTTGCTTTCGAGATATTCGACTGTTTCCAAACTTTTGACTGTTTCCACCCTTACATATATATATACAGTGGTGCGTCACCAAAATCCGGACAAATCGAACAATTTCTTTAAATAAAATGTTTTTAATGGAAAATTAAATATTATAAAAAATCCTTTTACATGACATTTAGGGGATCCCTGTAGAGCACAATTATTCGATATATTCCCCATTAACTTGAATGACGGCTTCTATTCTCGGTCTGAAGCGTTCGCACGTTGTAATGTAGCGCTGTCCATGCCGACGAATGCTACCTCAATAGCGGTCCTTAATGACGTCACATCGGGATGCCGAGATTTGTTTGTGATCATTTCAACTACGCTCCATACTTAGTAGTCCAAAGGATTTAAATCTGGGCTGTTGGGAGGCCAGAATGAGAGCCGAGGCGAGCAACGACTTGTCCTGGCAGCCTCAGAGAGCATCTGTCGTCTTTTTAATATGTACGATTTGTATCAAAGGTCCTCCTCGACAATTCGACGCATTGTTGGCTCGCTTACACCAACAATCGATGCTAATTTTCGCAACGATTACCCTGGATCATCCGAAATCAGCGTTTGAGCTCTTTCAACTACTGCGGGGAGGTCCTGCGGTGCGTTCTTCCGAGTGACTCTTCCTCGCTGGTATACTGGAACCTTCGTTGGACTGTTCTAAAGCCGTATACTTTGCCACAACATCAAAAACGGTTGATTTCGGGTATCCAAAGAATCGAATTATTTCTGTTGCTGAGCGCAGAGACCTTCGCTGATCACAGCTCTTCGATTATACTCCACACTTGGTTTCAACGTCGCGACCATTTTGAAACTATGACTGTTTACTAGAAGCATCAGGCTTTCTCGGACGCCAACAACAACCTTTGGCGGAGGTACAATATAACGTCAAATTTAAATTGAAATTTGTCTGGATTTTGGTGACGCACCTTGTGTGTATGNCGCCCGCACACGCACACGCATACGCACACGAACACACGCACACATGTATGTATATATATACATGTAAATCTTCCTAGTATTCTTATAGTATTTCATGATTCAAATTATGTTAAATGTAAACACGCCATTAATTTCTATCATGGTTCATTAGACATAAAATAAGTTTCTTTGCAGAGCGTTTAAACAACTAATTTTAATATTTTTGGAAGGTTTCCCAAACTTTCCTGGATAAGCATTTTTTCATGAATGGACTTCCAAAATGACAATAGGTTTTAATGATATCATTCAGGGCCAATTTTGGCCATTTTTATCTCTTTATGTAATTTATATAATACTCTGCGAGTAATTAAATTACAATATATTAATGAATGTTTCAACAAATTATTAAAACTTTATGAATTAAGTTTTCATACCAGTCACTCCAAAGTATAACGTAACAAAAAAATTTTAGAAGAAAAATCACAAAAATGGTCCATTAGATCATAAATATAATTATAAAAAACAATATAAAATGTTAAATTTAGATTCATTTAAATTAAGATGATCATAAAAGTAATTGTTTTATTAAAGGACGATACTATAATTGGTAAATATCTTGTTATGGGAGCCTCTTCTAATAACCTTGATATTGACATATGTTGTCAAGGTCATGATCCTGAGTGACCTCCAGCAGGTTTTAATCCATCGCTCATTATTCATTGAAAAATTATTAACAGTCAAAATCGGTAATTTTTTTCCTGCCTTACATAAAAAGTCGGACAATTTTAGACAGGAAGAGAAGTATAGAGTGGGCCAATTAAGGGAATATGATTTTTCACGCGAAATGAGTTCCACCCCACATCCTCCCCTCTGCCTAGAAGTGTATGACCTTCCACACTAAGAGAGGTCCCACTGCCCTTCTATCCAGGGATACATGACTTTCTACGTGTATGAAAGAAGGTCCAATATTAATGGGTTGGGTGGTTCTTGCATTGCGTGGAAAGTATTCCCTTAATCAGTCCACTCCATCCTTGCCTAGAGTTATCTGACTTTTCATGTAAAGCAGGGAAATAATTATTAACTTTAACTATTAATAACTTTTGACGAATAATGATCGATGGCTAAAGTCTCGTTGGAGGTCTCACTCGCTCACATAGCACATTTCTTCCTAGGAATGTCCAACGGATGTCATTTTGGGACATCGAGATAATCTCGTGATATCCATGGATGATTTCAGTTGTCCAACAAATATCTAAGAGATGTACAAGTATCCGCATGTGTGAGATCTCACAAACGTCTTAGACGACATCCATGTTCAAGGAATTCCGTGAGATATCACAAGTATATATGCGTGAGTATATATATGTGGTTGTTATTTAAAATAAAAAGAAAATGTTTTAGAATACCATATTATGGAAGCGAGAAATTATTGTCCCATTATTACATGAAATAAAAGATTAATTTGAAATAATATATGTCACATTTTTGTAATTTATATATTCTTAGGAAATGTTACCCGAGTATCTTCTGTGTCGTTTTGTCCTTGTTCATTCAATGTTAAACAAGATAAGGTGATACACGGGGGCACCAAAGTAATGTTTTCGAATACAGCCTTAATATAACATTTATTATAATAAAAATCTTCGTAAATTTTATATATCTTAATTGGCTCACATTATTGTTTGTGTCTAAAGTAATTATAACATTCTTTAATTCTAGTTTTTTAGTTCTGACACTGTCCAACTGCAAATCTTTGCTGTACTCTGCATTTGGAGAACTGTGTTCTGTGGTGGAATGATTTGAATATGGTAAGATATCTTATTATATTAATATAATATATATTTATGATATCTTACGATGTTTTATGATGTTTTCTTTGGATATCCCGAATAGGATCCCGAATATCCGTAAATCGCTTTGTCAATATAGAACAATTTGAGATATCAAGATAAAGTATGCCAAATGGATCAGGATCATGATCTTGACAACATATGTTAAGATCAAGATCATTGGAGGAGACTCTCCCCTAATAGGATATTTGCTCTTTCGTTTATACACTACATTGTTTGTACAATATTAAAAATCCAGATAATCTGTAGATTATAGGAAAAAAATTAATACTTGAAATTTATTACACCATCAGTGAATTACATATTGGAATAATTGTAGTCAAACAAAACGCAAGTATGGAATCATAATTTTGTAAAAAAATATGTGTAAAAATTTATGAAATTCCGTACAAAGATTTTAACATTTTGGCAATATCATGTACAATTGTATTATATCAAGAATTATATTTTGGTGATTGGATGGTTATCGAAATAATCGAAGTCGTCGGATCAGATATTAAAAGACAATTTGTTGACTTTTAATATCTGATCAACTATAATGGTTTTGAAGCGCGTCTTCTTATCTCTGTCTTGAAGTCGACTCTTTGACCTCACGTTCTCGCGCTTGGTCGATCGTATCTCTCGCGAATATTCTCCGCACACAAAATAGATTTATCCCTGAATCTTTATAATTTTGAACAATCAAATTAAATTTTAATCAGATTATTATAACCCTTTTATATTTTATTGCATATAATTATTGATTACATATTAAATTATTATTTTCTACACACCGATACAAGATGCTCTAGATAATTTTATAACATCGAAGCGCTCAAGGATGAATTACGTGCTTTGTCTGTTATGTATATATTGTCACACTTGTTTTGCAATATCGTCAATTACTTGTATTTGTTGTATGTACACAGGTCATTTCATTGTAATTTATAGTTTCTATAAATGTGGTAAGCTATTTGAGTCGCAAGTTGATTTCAGATTCCGTAAAAATTGTAAAATGGCTCTGAAGAATCAGATTTCGTATAAATCGCATTTTAATTAAAATTTCATATTTTAATGGCATGTTATTATAGATAACGTATGTATGTATTTGTATTTTATCTTACATACGTTATCTATAATAACATGCTATTAAAATATAGAATTTAAATTAAAATGCGATTCATACAAAATCTAATTATTCATTTAATAGTTTACCAGTTTTATAGAAATTATACAATTAAAATATACAATTAAATGATGTATATACAATGCACGCAAGTACGACGTTGCAAAACAAGTGACAATATATAAATTAGATCAAAGCGCGAAATTTAATCTTAAGCGCTCCAATGCTATAAAATGATTGTCCGATATATTTTCGGCATACGTACAAACTTATAGATCCTAGACAGCCATCTACGTTCTGACAACGTTAGAACGATATCGTAAATGTATGTTGAATACGTCAAGATATTCGAGACGCGTCTGTGATGTACAGAGTATTTCTTCAGAATCTACTATGTCCGCGGTTTCTCATTCCATAGATTTTCGCAGGGAGCTCCTAGTGATATACTGTAGTTATTCTGAGATGTCTTCAATACGTCTCCAGTACATCTCTATAGTATCTGCGTGTATCATAGTGATGTCTCTAGTATGTCATGTATGCATGCACATATACACGTACATATACACAGTCGCGCACATGCTTGCGTATACAGCTGAACGAAAGTATTGGTACACGATTACTACTATGAAATAGTATTTTCGGAGAATTAAATCTTCGAAAATATTTTTATTTTATAGTAGTATCCTCTCTGTCAATACTTTTGTCCAGCACTTTTGTATATTAGATTCCAAATTAGGTTAGATTATAGTGAACATGTTAGAAGCTGTAAGCTTATTAGCCACGACGTTACATTTTGCCATGCGACAGACGTTTCCACATCTAATGTGCAGGAACCATAAGGCACTACTTTCCGGCATAAATATTCAAATAAGTACAGCATCTGAACCGGGATGCGTCCGCCACGGATAAGTACGGTTTTTCATAACTTTTAATCACAGAACTTTGTTAGCATTTTAAGACATTACTTAAGATGATCATAAAATAAAAAAACTATGAATGTCAGCTTAAATAATGCGATGATTTTTTTAGAGATGGTATTACGCGAAAGTAAGAATTTCGAGTTTTGGCACAGATTTCGATCCGACAGAAGAGCCATCGTAAGTAACAGAATAAAGATTAGATTATCACTGATGCAAGTAGCGTTGGTTCTGCATTCAACATTGTTTATTCTGAAAATGTATTACAAATATACATGAGAGATAAGAATATTTTAGAGACGTTTTGGGTATGTTTAACATTATTATATATTAATAACAGTACATTTAATATCAAAATTAAAGTACATTTAATTATTATATTCAATACATCTTACAATATATAAAAAATGATATTTTACTGAGACGTCACATTAACGTTTCCAGTTTCTTCGGTATAATCACAATATATTCAGTATAAAAATAGAATATTAGCATGATGTCATGTGCTGTTTGGGATATTCTAGATAAAAATCTTCTCGTTTCTTGTTATTTAGACATCTTATGACGCATTTAAACCAAGAACATGTATAGATCGCTCTCATGTAATAATTTTCCTTAAAACATAGGATGTTCTTAAACATATGTGAAAGGTATTGTATATGTATCAATCAACAGTCTTGATATTATATCAAAATAATATTAATTTTAAAACAATTTCATAGCCGCCTTTACTCTAATATATATGTCTATGTATAATTTTATGTACCTTAATAACGATTAAATGACATTTCTAACGTTAAGACGTCACTGAAATGTCGTCTGATGTTACCTCGCTACTTACATAGAATGATATATTGTAATAATATTACTGTAAAATTTTAATGCTATTTTTCAATGTGTAATATATTAGTAATATTTTTTAAATATTTAATTGAATACGTAATATTTTCTATGTTGAAATATTATTATAACATTTAGGGTAAGATCGCCTAAAAGTACGCACTGTTTACAAGTATGTATGGAGCTTTACGGCGCAATATTAAATCACAGCAGCTGTACTCACACAGAAACTTACAATTTAGCCAATCTATGTATAAAAGATATTAAAAACAGGGCGAATAAGAGTTAGCGTGGTAATTAGTACGCAAAGTTTAATCTTTTATTCTAATAATCTTTGTTTTGGCTCACTTTGGAATCCTTTTCAGCAATACAAGAATCAAATTTCTTCCTTGTATGTTTAAGGAGAAGTTACTATCAGATTTACAGATTTGAGGTTGTATAATCTGTTAAATATTGAGTTATATAATCTGTTAAAATACTAAGCAACATAATATAAAATAAATAAATTTAAATATGAAGCATCACTACGGTCTGAATGTTAAGATGTTGAACTGTTATATATATTCATATAAATGAATTAATTTCAGAAATTATAATTGCGTGCTGATATGGGAGATTCTCATACGGAATGCAAGAGATCCAGATTCGACTCTCGGCCGAGGCAATATTTTTCGCAATAAGTTTATTACAGTTTTTTAAGATTAATTTGGGAAATTTGGGAAGATTATTAATATTTCAGATTGATTGCGTTGAAAGTCCGACAACCATATCAGCATGCAATTATAATTTCTGAAATTAATTCATTTATATGAATATATATAATAGTTCAACATCTTAACATTCAGACTGTAGTGGCGTTTCGTATTTAAAGTAATGTATTTAACATAAACGATCTTGTTTCCAATCTTATTGTTTATAATATAAAATATTTAATAACTAGAATAAAAACCAAAGAAAACTTATAGTCTCCTTGGCTTTTAAATCCCTCATCATTAAATCAGCAACAATTGGGAAGAAAGGAGATCCTATAGGAGTAATTTTGTTTGTAAAAATAGCCAACGAATCTAGAACTAGCCAAACTGCAAAAATAAATTCTTCTTTTGGAATGTTCACTTTATTCATAAAAAAATTCCATCTCTTATCTATACTCTCCAAGTCGATAGCAATATTTGTAAATAACACAACTTCTAATAAAATTATATAAAAAACACATGATCAGTTCCAAATTGTATCCCTTTAAATTTCTACTAATTGGAAACTGTTGTCAATGTTGTTGAACAATTTAGGCACATTTTTTGAGATGATGCCATGGAAAAAGTAGAAACGTACAGAAATTTAAAGGAATCTGTAATAATTTCGTATCTTGCATATTCCGAGAGTAACAAATTCTAATGACACCTCAGTACCAATTTTAAGCAGGCGACAGATTTTTTACTGGTACTTTTATTGGTACTTTATTCTTATTCTGCTAAAACTTGTTACGCTGAGGTTTTTTGTTGTTATTAATACTTACTTCATAGGTGGGTTCAAAACTATGATATTTCGATTGCAACAAATTAGCAACAAATTTCTACGTTATTTTTACATAGATTGGCTTTGTTATATATATATTGTTCCGCTAACTTAATTTTCTTTCAGCGGAACATCATTTAAAAAAAAACTGACAGAACAACAAATTTTTTTCTTTGGCAACTTTTTAGCAACAAATAAAAATATTAATTAAAATTGATTCTGCTCGCTTTGTTCTGCTAACTTATAAGACGTTAGCATTTTACTCGTGTAAAGAGGCGATGGGTGATCACTTCGAAGGTGATTTTCCAGTCAAACAGGATGAGCACCAAAATCTTGTTGTGCATGAAAGCACGTAAATAGAGGAACAATTTGAGCTTACAATCAATTCACTATCTGCATTTTAATTGGCACTTTACTCTTGTAGAGATGCGATGGGTGGTCATTTCGGAGGTAGTTCTTCGGTCAAAGGGAATGAGCACCAAAATCTTGTGCACATTTTGAGAGAGAAAAAGTGGAGGAACAATTTGAGCTGACAACTAATTCGCTATCTTTATTTTAACTGGTACTTTACTTTTGTACCGGTGTTGTATATACATATATCAAACTTTATTGTATATCTTTTACGGTTACATTAATTTTGATTTGTTATTTTAAAAACACATAAAAATCACTTAATTTTACTACTCTACTAATTTTTTTATTTTGTGTTTAATTTAATGAAGGATGTGCTAACTTAACTTGACATTAAGATCTTAACATTAAACTAGACCCCCACTTTCAATCGCTATTTTCTGCTAACCGATCAAGCGCAAAAATTGGCACTAAGGCACATAAATAATATTCAAATGCATTATGATACAACAGAATTAAATAATTAACAAAAATTGACGTTAAAATAAGTTGATAGATGATCGAAATTCTACTGTATATCGGAATGAGCTGATCAGGATGTACATTTCTGTCTTACTTCGAATCGAATTTGTTTTATACACCTGTCTGCTTGCTAATTGAAGAAAAAAAAAGAATAAAAGCAAAGTCTATAATATTGATGCGTTTGCAGTCAATGCGCCAAGTATCAAAGGGATGTGAGCTTGGGGGAAACGTAAATGACGCACCCTGGAGACAGACGCCACAATATCATCAAATGTACTAGGTTGCGTCAATCAAATGATTGCATATTTATTTACTTTTTTGCGGACATAAGGCGAACCGAAGCAAGTTTGTCCGTAATTTATAGACAAACTTAACGGATGTTCTCGTTGTCATTCATTTAATATCTACGCAATATAAATAAAAGAAATACAATTTTAATATAATTGAGATACATATATTCGCGTAATCTTCCTTTAAAAAAAAGTATCGATAAAAAAGTTACCAACCAACTCTCTGTTATTTAGAAAAAATATGAAAAATCCTCTCTGTCTCTCTCTCTCTCTCTCTCTCTCTCT
>JAANIC010006825.1:167793-179738 GCA_017607545.1 Acromyrmex charruanus
TAGGATAAGTGATCCAACAATGAACCATGTAAATTTCATATTTAGAAGCTTATATCTTTCTCAGTTTTAAGTTTTAGTTGTCTGTTATTTAATTAAGTTGAAGTTGTCTGAATTTTTGCATACAGTTTATAAATTTAGTTAGTTACATACTGTAAACAATACCTCTTCAGTTATTTTTTTAATTTAGCTATTAACATTATTTCAAAAAATGGGAAGTGGTCATTGTATACAATGGGTGTATACATAATGAACCATGCTATTTTTAATAATGAACTACATGTTTTATCCGAATTATTAGGATTATTTAGTTTTGCCATGTTTTAAAATGTTTATTTATAAAATAGATAATTATAAGATGATAAAAATTTACGAGGCCGACTGCCGCTTTTTCTGCCAGATTTTTTTGTTTTGAGTGAAAATGCATCGAATGAGAGTATACTTTTATTAAGATTTTAGATGTAAGATCGTATCCTAAATAATTATCACAATGAACTTATTTTAAAAGTTATCGTAAACAAATTATGTGGTTTACAATAAATGGTTCGTTGTGCACTACATCAAAATGACTCATTGTAGACCACGTAACTTTTTCCACGATTACCTCCAAAATAATGCGGTAAAATGATACAATAGAAAAAAATTGCTTACAGAATAATAAAGCCAAATGTGCACACAAAACAATTGCACAATGAAAAAAATAGTTATAACAAAAACATAAAAAAATGCGAAAAGAAAAAAATTTACTTTGCGAACCAAAATTCTTGAAATATAATTTCACATGACCGTCCTTGGCGCGATTTGCCAGGCGACTGGGAAGCCGAGGAGGGGTTCAAATGCAAGTCGCTGCATGATAACAGCTCAATCTGGTAACGTCGTATTTACGAAATATCGCAATGGTTCATAGTGTACTACTGATTCACTGTTGGACTACCTATCCTACTATACAAATGTGCGCGTGTCCTATGAAAATCTTTTATTAATATTCATAATTAAAAATTTATGTACGTTCAAAGTTAATTATAGTTAATTAATATATTAAGTACAATATTTTTTAAGATCATAATGTGAATACACAACGAATCGGAAATAAAAGCTCTAAATAGTCAAGCTGATTCTTAGGTGCTATAAATAATTCCAGCGTGTGAATTTATATACTATATTATCATTTCTGAAATTAATTCATTTATATGAATATATATATTAGCTCAACACTCGATCGTAGTGGCGCTTCGTATTTAAAGTAATGTTATTTAACATAAACGGTCTTGTTTCCAATCTTATTAGTTATATACTATATATCTACTTCCGCAAACCAAATTTAATTTTCTCGAAAATTATAACAGAACTAAAGAATAATATTACAAGCTAAATTGACGAGCAAATTAATAATATTGATATTTATAGATATCTTAGAAGTTAATGTGATGCTGATATACATCAAATCAGTAAATAATTTGGCAAAAAATATTACCTCAGCCGGAAATCAAGATCCTGGTTCAATCTCCGGCCGAGATAATATATTTCTCAATCATGTATGGTTTTCGCGTGCACTTAGTGCGAGATATAGTTGTATTTTTTTGTACTAACGGACCTAATGAATATAATAATATTTTGTGAAACATTACGATCTTGCAAATTCATCACACTTTATCCAAGAGACATCCTGCGAACATCCTTAAGACATTTACAGGATATAGGAACATCCTTTGAATATTTTTAGAATGTCTTCGTTGTATAAAAGTAATAGAATTGTTCCAATGATTACGGATAAAAAAATGTCCTTAAAACTACTAATTCCTATATCCTGTAGATGAATGTAGCAATATAATAAGGCGTTCATTTGAATCATGAAATTATATAACTCGATGTCCCGTTTATCAACTAAACATCCCTGTGTTATAATAGAGATGCTACATAATATTAAGTATATATTAGAGAAATTGTTTTCTTTTAAAAATGCATATATCGGAAACGAAATTTAAAAAATTTAATTATTTCGTTCTCAAATTATTTTTCAGGTAATAAACGATTAAAGATCTGTAAGATATTTTTAAGCTTTCAAAATAAAGAAATAAGTTTTGAGAATTAATTCTCTGATTTAATTCCAAGCGAATTTCATTTTTCAAATTTTGGAAGGAAAAAGAGTTTAAGTTTATAAAAAAAACGTTTTGCTAAAAGAAAGTCAATTCCGGATTAGAATCTGCGGACGAGAAAAGACACTTCAACGACAAACTTTTGTTACACCCGATGTATATGCAAGCACTTACGTCATGTTTAAAGCCTATCGATATTCGATGCCACCACCTGCGTCCTGATAACATCCTTGATATATTTTCGAGGTTTTGGTTCAGAAGTCGAAGAAAACTATCTTGCCAATCGAGCTTATTTCCGTCTTGAGAAACGAAGACGAGGAATAAGAAGAAAGGCAAAAAGATGGAAAACAAGAAAATAAAATAAAGGAAAGTAAAAAACACATACGTACATGCCGATGGAAGAGGGTCGAGAAAAAGGAGAGAAACGGATAAAGCACGAACAGAACGTGGGCGAAGAATAACGAAGAAAGAGCGTGGGCGGGAAAGAGTTAGCGGTCAGGGGGCCAGCGGGGATAAACAGGATAGAATATACGGGAGAAAGGGGAAAAAGGAAAGAAGGGAGGAGAGGGAGAGGATGCAGACCACGATTCAGAGGATTTTCAACGTAGCTGCACATCTCGCGTAGGGGTGTACGACTCTTAATGCAGCGGAACCGCCCCCTGATGCCGCGCAGCCAATGGCGCGGCTGTCTCCGATGCGCGAGCTTGGGGGTTGTTAACGAAGAGTCGGAAATACCCCCCTCGTTACACTCTCACCCTTCCGTAACGTAGTGACGATTCATCTCGCAGTGCTCTCGCCATGTTCGCGCTGAACGAGTGGCCCGTTCTACCATAGTGAGGATCTCCATTGGAGTCGGCCGGTGAAGTCGCCGAGGAGAATCGTACTCTTCATTTCCTTAAGCAGTCAATCCTGCGAATCCAATCGAAGAAACACTGCGGGATCAAGCGCGCGCGCTCATTATGGCGGGCCCATATTTGTCGCCTCTCGGGCCTCAAGCCGATCTGCTTACCGAGTACATGTTCGGGCGTCGTCGTCAGGTCAGTGTACGTTTCTCATAATTTCATTAATTTTTTTAATTTGTTGCTAGAGTTGATCATCATCATTGTTTATTAATCGAGTTCGATATACGGTTTTTTGCTACACGACTCTTTGTGGATTCTCATTCTATATTCAAGTATTTATATACATTTAAATAATTCGACTTTCGAAGTATTCTTCGATATAAAAAAATCTAGATAAAAAGTACGTGCCATATGAATATGAGAAATGAAACTCGCGGCTACAATTTGAACAGTCACGTGAAATTAATAACAAATTCAATTGGATATACTTAGTGCTCACTGGTTCACATTATAGCCGTCGTATACAAATTTACATAAATATATGTTTAATATATAAATAAATTAAACAATGAAATCCTTAATACATTTTATTATTTACGTTGTTAAATAAAATCTATATTTTATAATTCGAAATATTTGTATTTTACACAGATTTAACAGCTGTGATATGAATTAGTGTGTCTAACTAGTCCGCATTCGCTATTTATATGTGCACGACGACATAAATCATATATATAGAAAATAATATATATATATATATATATATATATATATAAAATGTAATATACTAGATAATAATATACATAAAAAAATCATTTTATGATGTACAGGTTTGATGCATATATTGAATTGGAGAAAAAGTTCTGTGGTACTTTGTTAGCTCAAAATTATATATACAATATCTTCGTTAAAGTGATCAAAATTTAAATTTAAAAAAAGAGTTTTAAAGCATTTCAAATCAAGCGTCAAGAGTTTGAAATCTCTACTTTCGAATGATTATTTTTTGAATTTATGAGT
Source organism: Acromyrmex charruanus (assembly GCA_017607545.1). Lineage (NCBI taxonomy): Eukaryota > Metazoa > Arthropoda > Insecta > Hymenoptera > Formicidae > Acromyrmex > Acromyrmex charruanus. The sequence continues at coordinate 171,746 of JAANIC010006825.1, forward strand.
TTTGTAATTTTTATATATATAAAACTACGAGCTGAAAAAAGGAAAATTTTTCTTCTCACTTTGTAGATCTGTGTCATGTGTCAAAAAAATTTGCAAAAATTTTTGACTATCTATATTGTGAAAGTTTGAAGTTTTCCTTACAAAATCATTTTTTTTAAATGTTTCTATGATGTTTTGTTCTTGAGTTATTCGCGAGTAAAAAAGAGCATTATGATTGCTCATAATTCCATTAAAAATCGTATTACAATTAAAAAAGCAGATTCTTAAAGCTGAAACGTTTGCTCTATCAAATAGTATCATGCTAATTTTTTTAATGTAACATATATAGAAATTTGAATTAAAAATGTGACATTACTGTCGTTATATATAAATAACTATTGCGCAATGAAAAAAGAACAGTAATATTACATTTTTTAGTTCAAATGTACATATATCATATTTTTTAAGAAATTGGCAATTTCACTTGATTACAACTTTAAGAATCTTTTATTAATTACACTATGATGATTTTTGACAGAGTTATGAGCAATCAAAATCAGAATCCTCTTTTATTTAATCCACGTGTAACTTGGTAACAAAAAGTCATAGGAACATTTTTTAAAATCGAACTTTTAGGAAAAACTGTAAGCTTTCACGTCAGATAGTCGAAAATTTCGTCAAATATATTCTGTATATAATTTTGAGTTAACAAAATTCCGCAGAACTTTTTCTCCAATTCATAAACAAATGCATCATAAACAAAATAAATTTTTGATATTTTATATCAAGTAAAATTTTAATTATACGAAATAGGTATTTATACAATTGTTAATTCACCCGTTGAATATTTATTTTACAGTAGGTATATAATTGGAAAAATCGCACGAATTTTATATAATCAATAAAAAAGATTGGATAAGATTCAAATGTTCTTATTTTAGCTTTATAGCTTTATTTAGCGGAATTGATATTAGTTTTACGCAATTTTATTAAAATTATGATTTTTTAAAAATTTTGTATCCTTTCAATTTATTGATAAATAAAGTAGCAATAGTTTATCTCACGTGTTAACATGATAATATCTACTAATTTTGAATGTAGGAATAAAGTTGCTGAAATCGCACCAGTCTCTATTTCACCTAAGAATTTAATTATTATATTTTCTTATGGATTATTTGATAACTTCACGGTACTGCAACGCTGCTGCATTACATTCATGACATATAGCTCAATAGAAGTGTTATTATTTAAGTAAATAAAAAAATCATTATAGCGTCCTAATAAAAAATTTTTATCGTAAATGAATATACAAGGTGTCTCTGCATATAGTGCCAAAATTGCTATAGCGGCTTCAAAACATGAAAACAAATCGAAAATATTTAATAAACATATGTTCGATTTCGAACGGTTTCGGAGTTACGGAATATTAAAGTAAGAAAACATAAATCATAGGAAATGTTTATTTAATGTTGATTATTTAATGTTCATTATTCTATTGTTCTGAATCCTGAATCTTTTTCTGGGCACTTATTATGGAACATAATCGGAATGGATTCCGATCGAAATTATTCAATTATTCTCTAGATTTATATTGTGTTTTATAGGAAAAACATGGTTCATAGGAAAATGGATTCCGATTGGAATTATTCAATTATTTCCTAGATTTCTATTATATTTTCTAGGGAAAAAAAACAGAATAATTCTGATTTAAATTCATTCCGACATGTAGCCAGGGCACCTATCATAGAACAAAGTCGGAATGGATTTCGATCGGAATTATTCCGTTCGGAATAATTGAATAATTCTGATTAACATCCATTTCGATCTTGTTCCATGATACATGCCTAGATTAGGGCCAATAGTCAGATCTTATATTCAAGATCGTCTTAAGTACAGTCTTAAGAAGTCACGAACCAATCAGAGGGCTGTATTAGCATCTTAAGACATTACTTAAGAAAATCTTGAAATAAGAACAGAATGAATACCATCCTAGATCTTCCATTTGTCCCTGAAATGTAAATAAATACATATTAAGAATCATAGGACATCACTTCACTTTATATTTCCTGTGCGAACATTTTTCCATGATCACTATCTTTATTGGATTGAAAGAAGCTAGTAGGTCTATTCTGTAACTTTTAACAATAGTTCAGTATAGTTATATTGTCGTTGCGCAGCTTTTTTACCATGTAAAATATCTGCGCAACGACATTCTTAGCTAGTAAAATTGTCGTTAAGAAGATAAGGCCAAAATAGGCAAGGATGCTTTTATTAAATGGCCAGCAAGAGTCCCGACCTCACACCACTGGATTCTTTTTGGGGTGAATGAAAGATCTAGTCTAACAGAAAGAGATTCAGAATACGGAACAATTATAGTAACTAATAACGTTGTCGATATTATTCGCGAAATTTTAAATATTTGTCATCAAGTCCGAAACAATTTATTAATTTGTGCTAGAAGAATTTGTATCGAAGTCGACGAAGGAATTTTTTAACATCTTTATAAAGAAAAGTTTCAAATAGAATAACAAATTTTAAATAACATTTATTACGATTCATGTTTCCTTAGTTCAATATCCCGTAACTCTGAAATCGTTCAGAATCGGACATCAAGCGACGCTAAGTGCATAAAAATATAAAACGGGCTGTTTGATCACTTAATGTGTGAACGTCATTGCGTATATGTTTGTGCCGTTGCCAAATTCGCGATGCTACACTGAAAGAAAAGATTGACTGTATATGACATAGTATTTTTAATTGATTGTAGCAGTCAATTTCAGGTTGCGTTGGGGAAATTACACGGTGCGGAATAGGACTGCGCCATTAAAGCAACCAATCAGCGCTATTCCGCACTTTTCCATCACGCAAGTTTTGTGTGCTATGTTTACATGATGCCTCAAAGGTGCATCCAGGATGAATATAATTTAAATACTACTAATTTTAATAGTTAGCTTATTAAAATAAAATATAACTTATTAAAACAATTATCACTGTATTTAATATTTTACAATTAATATTTACAATCTTATAACAATTCTTTGAACTGCTTTAACGCATTTACTATCATTTTTCCGCATTGTATGAACAGGGTACGCTAAAATTGCACGTAATGCGTCATTATTTTTTGATCTTGATGTCTTTAAGCACTTAGATTTTGCTTCATTCGTCTCAACATTTTTTTTCTTCTTCTCTTTCCTCCCTTCGTTCCCTGCTCTCACTACTTTCTTTTGTATTTCCGTACCGCATACTGGGAGTCGGGAGACTCGAAGATTCCATCATATCAATCAGCATCAAATTATTTTAACCTCTCAAAATATGACGGTTTATTACAAGAATACGGTTAGGTCTATTTATGGTTTAGGACACAATGACGCATTCTATATTCCGCAACATCAAATGCAGAATAGCGCTGATTGGTTGCCTCAATGATGCATTCTCTATTCCGCACCATATGATTCACCCTTAGCTTATCAAAATCTTATAATGACATTGCGACTAACGCAACCAAAAATTGGCTGCTGCAACCAAAAATTAACTGCTGCAGCCAATTAAAAATGCTATGCCATATTTTACCATCTAATTTGTTGTAGCAGCCCATCTTTTCTTTCAGTATACCACTAGTTTTATTTGGAACTTTGATATCAACAAACTTTAGATTAAAATTACTTCAGAAGCTAAAAGCACAATCAAAAATCTAAAAACACTTTTATTATATAATGTCATCAGTTTCTTTCGATTGCGACAAGTTCCAATAAAACTGGTACAACCGAGATACCAAGAGATCAGGGCACCTATTATGAAAATTTTGCAATTCTAATCGGAAACACGAGATTCCAATTAATGAGTTTCCGACCAAGATTTCGTTCATGTGGTTTTGCTATTATGGTTTCTGAACGGAATAGACTTTTCTTATTTTTCTAGATCAGGATATCTGTCATGGAACAAAGTCGGAATGGATTACGATCGGAATTATTCCATTTTCCTCAGAAAATATAATAAAAATTTAGGGAATAATTGAATAATTCTGATCGGAATCCATTCTGATTTTGTTCCATGATAGGTACTCTGAAATGAATCGAACAAGAAGAACGCAAAAACTTTTACGACCAATCACAATGTAAGTATACCTATAAGAAATATATCTATAAGTATATCTATAAGAAATATCGCTAAATTCAAAATGTTCGATACTTATACTGTGAAAACGTGACAGTACATAGCTGTAAATAAGTTGAAAAGTGGAACTTTATTGAACATTTTTGAGATCCTGATAACAAGTCGCAGATATAAGTAAGATCCAAACGAATTAATAGACGTATTGGTACATAATCTTTCCAATCGGAATTATCTGTTTATCCCTAGATGGGTTATTATGGACAGTCGGATTGTTTCCAAATCAATCGGAAAATTTCCGACATCTCTCGAGTTGTCAAAGTGTCGATTCCAATCGAAATGAAGACTAATCAGCGATAAGATGCCAATTGTTTCTTCCACCATACATTAAAAAAAAAGGTGACTAAATATGACATAACATTTATTGACTGTTGCAGCCAATAAAAATGTTATACCATATTTTACTATTTAAATTGTTACAGCAGTCAATCTTTTTTTTTTAGTGTAAAAATGACATTCTTTTGGAAGTTATATAAAATTGCTTCTATTAACAACAGCCATGATACTATTAGTTTAGAAAAATTTATTTGAATTAAAAAAAATTAATTATAACACACGACACATACAACATAACAGGTATCTAACTACGTCAGCGTGACATATTACAAAATTGCGTTTATAGCGCATTAAAATGCAATTACTATTGTTAATGTTGATGAAATATTTTACTTTATTTTGCTGACGAAAATGTACGTTAAAGATATATCCACACAAACTTGCATAACCGCATAAATGTATGCATAAAGAAAATTATTCAATCGCATTTCTCTTATAAAGTCGCACGAAAAATTATGTAATTTTCTTTATACATACGTTTATGCAGTTATGCAAGTGTGGATATATCCACGTTTTTAGCTATCATACTGATGCAATCGGACATTTTATTGAGATTAATTATTTTTACTGCATCGTTATTGGTCGTTATTAATCCATTTTCCTATTCTTCCCTTTTCGCTTAAGTTTATTCCTATCAAGAGAAATAGATGGAAAGCTCATTTCGCTCGTAAATCATAATAAAAGAAACATGAACAGAATCGCAGTCGGATGTCGCGTTTCCGATGGGAATAATTAGACAGTTTAGCTACAGCAACTAAAAAATCAGTAAAATTAGGCTTATTTGACGCGTTTTTGCACGAAATGAATGAATCTGGAAAAAAGTATCGCTCTGTTCCGCAAACTAAAATATTAATTGTTAAAGTTAACAGATATTCAGGTTAGGAAATCTGTCACATCTCAGATAGCACATAACATTAATAAAATGTATTTGAACGTTCTAAGAATATTTGTACATTTTTAAAATGTTCTATGGACATCTTTAGAAGTTTGATACTGTATGGGATTGATGGTATAGAAAGTTACGCAATTCTATTCTATAAATACAATATTTTTGTTTTAAAAACAAATTCTCTGCTTTAAAAACGTGTTGAGATACCAGAAACTTTCCGATCGACTCGGAAACAATCGGACTGTCATAATAACCCATCTAAGAATATCTAGGGATAAACGGAATAATTCCGATCGGAATCCATTCCGAACATTTTCATAATAGATGCCTTGGAATTCTGAAAAGGGGCCATTCCAGATTTTTCAGTATATACGTATGACATGTACAACACCTACGATAATCGATTCTGTCCCTGAAAAATTTCACAACCTGAGAAGTGACCACTTTTCTGTATTAATATACGTATGCTCGCAGTCCATGCACGATTAGTGATACGACCATACGACTAAAGCCTAAGGATCTGAACACAAGAATTGTCGTAACATTTACTTAGAAACTTAATTTGTAGATGTAAGTAACACATAAGTTTTGACGTATGGCATATGACTTATTAAGCCGTCTCTTAAAGTATTTCTCCGGCTACAATCGCATTAGAAAATTAATCGCGTATACGAATATGCCACTTAGCGCGTACTCTCTGAGAGAACTTTTGAGTTAAGGCTTTTAAGTATTCAGATATCCGAAATCGATTTTGATCCGAGAACTCAAAACCGTATTATTTGGATCCGCGGATCTGAATTTGGATCCGGATCTAAATTCAGATTCGGATCTGAATTTGACTTCGAATTTAAATCCATGTCCAGAAAGAAAGAAAATATCAAAGTATTTAAATTTTAACATACATTACTTTTTAAATAAAAATTCAATTTTGATTTAGATGTATAATTGAAGAAAAATGAAATTAAAAAATATGAATATAGATTCACACAGAATTATACGAGCACTTAAAATCCAAATAGACCATTTAAGGTATTTGTTTCTATAAGTTATGTTTCTCACATATATATTCTATGAGATTTAATATTGTTTATAAATATAAATGTTTAGAACAGACTCTCAGTCTTAAAATAGTAATAACAAAGATGTACAAGGCTAATAAGAGAAATATTTGTATTTCACTTTTACACTCAGATTAAATAAGTGTATAATATAATGACTTTAATATACACTTAGTCCGCACTAATGCAACAAAATTCGCTATAAATTTGCTACGAATCCGGATCCAAATCTGAGAACCGGATTTGGATTCGATTTTTACTATTCGGATTTCAGATATTCGGATATCTTAGAAAATTCGAATTTCCGGATAACTCGAATTTGAAGCATCACATTTATTCGTAATTTGGATAAACGGATATCCGAATAGCTTTAAATCCGAATCAATCTTAAAGCCTTACTTTTGAGGCAAACGTTCATACGCATAAATGACGTATCTATCTGACGAACACTAGTCCGTACTCAAGACAGTTGAAATGTGGCAACAGCATGTTTTTGTCTTGCTACTCGGCGTGCGAGAAGGAGAATTCTACCAAATCACAAATTTAAACTACTCTAATTCAGAACAGCACCACTAAGCCTCCCCATTTCTTTATGAGTTTTCTATGATATTTCTTTATTTTTTGACATTTATTTATTTTTTTAATCTGTAGAAGATTTTCGCTGCAAAGTACTTCGGCAAGGCTTGATATAGGAGTTCACACGTTAAAAGCTGAAACTTTGAAGATGATTATCTTCATTTCAGCATGACTAGGATCTTTGAAATTTTAACCATATATAGATAAAATTATTTTAAACATAATAGATTTAAAAAAAATTCTAAATTTCAAAAAAACCTGCAGAAACTCAATTTCTCGGAGAAATACCTTAATAAGTTGTACGGCAATAAGTTGTATGTCATACGTGAAAGCTTGTGCGTTACTTACGTCTACAACTTAAGTCTAATTGTAAGTAAGTATTACAATTCTTATGTTCAGTTCTAAGTTCGCTTACAATCATATTTAACATAAAGACAAAATAATCTGAATTTTCGGAAATTTTGAATAAGTATTATAAATACAGTGGATGTGAAAGAAATTTTTTTAACAGCATGCATTATACGATGAGAGAAATAATGAGAGATGTAAGAAGCATTGGTTATATTTTAATCCCAAGCAGCGCTTGCAAAGCGCTAAAAAAGCGATCGTATGCGCTTTTCTAACGCTTTGTTAAGCGCTGTGTGTTACTTGAGATGTTTTAATAAAATGGAGCATTAAATATGGTAAACATTAGGATTGATGATTATCTGTTTATCCGGGTAGCGGAATATCCGAGATAGAAATATCCGATTGAAGCGGATTTCGGATTCGAATCTGATTCAAACTGTTTAGATATCCGAATCATTAAACTTTAATGATTTAACCGTTTATTATTCGGATTTCGAATCTCTCAATATCTTTCTCTATATATACAGGGTGTATATATATATATGTGTGTGTGTGTGTGTGTGTGTGTGTGTGTGTGTGTGTGTGTGTGTGTGTGTGTGTGTGTGTGTGTGTGAGAGAGCGAAAGAATGAGGAC
>JAANIC010006825.1:183360-196285 GCA_017607545.1 Acromyrmex charruanus
ATATATATATATATAAACATTTATAAACATACATAAACGTGTATAAACATTCACAAATATATATAATTATATATGAAACATGTCCAATATATATTCAATACATCTTTCTTTTGTAAAATTACTGTTTAGTATATTAAAAATAATAATGTATAAGAAAACATCAATAATAAAATGTACAAGAAAAATAATTAAAAAGATAATTTTCAAATTGTTTTGCAAGAGAAGGTATTCAAAAATTATTATTGTCTTACAAGGAAAGATACCCAGATGTTTTAGTTTTGAAAAAGTAATGGTTAGAAGTCATAGTATTCTACTTCCTAATTAAAATGAGTGTGGAAAGGAGGATATTAAAAAAGTCCGATTTTAGTCCCCTTAGTTAACTACAAAAAGTTGTTGTTGGGATCCACGAAACCTTAATTAACTACAAAAAGTTATTGTTAGGATCTACATTAAATAATAAAAATAGTTAATATCTCAGAAATGCGGGGAAAGTAGATTTTTTTTGTTATATGTGTTTCGTTTTGTAAGTCGAATTTATATATATCACGCTAGAACTTATCATGAATTGGATATATTGTAAAAGTTTTTTATGATAATAGATACTTAGAAGTTTTAAAGGTCGCTCATCACGATTCTGTTATTAAACATGGCAAATTATGAAAAGTGGGAATCTAAAATGGCGCCCTCGACATTCAGTTTTATACATAAAGTTGCAATAATCGAATTTTTTATCAAAATGAATCTGAGCATGCTGAATAAGACAAATTGAATATGAATCTGTTAATTAAATGCTGGCGAATCAATCAATGATGGCGAATTCAAAATAGCCTAATCCAAAATGTTTGTGCTTGATTAAAGTTATATAAATGTACTTCATACAATAAGATGAATGACGGCTATCTTTCGATGTTTTCTATTGCGCATTATTAAAGTAGGATTAAAAAAAAATTAAATTAAAAGAAATTCTAAAAAAATGGTGGGTACTAGACAGCTGGTAATTAGTTGCTTCACCACCATCATTCAAATCGCTTGCTTGATCACCACCATTGATCGAGATTCAATTTATTTTCTTTTCTATTCCACTTACGTATATGTATTACTCATATGTATGTAGAAAAATCAAAAAATTAAAAAAAAAATTACGAAAAAAGTGTCATTTAAATTCATTTTCAGAACCGATTATAGTAGACTTTAACTCCATTCTTCTAACAAATATCAAATTTTCCAAGTAAATAATATTAATAGTATTCATTTTAGTTAGGAAGAAGGATATAACTCCTAACCATTACTTTTTCAACTAATTAGACATGTGGGTAACTTCCCTTGTTAAAAAAAAATTAAGTTTTAAATTATGTAAAAGAATTGCTCATATATATGTTTAATTATATATGTTTATGAATGTTCATAGATGTTTATGTATGTTTATGTATATATTTATGTATATTTCTGCATACGAAATTTTTTATTGATTGCTGTTTTTCAACGTTATTTCATTGTAGAATTGCAGAAAATATAAGTTGAATAGCCTGAATTTTGATCATTTCTTATGTTTAGAATACTATTAAAATTAAATTAATAAGGTTGAAGTTTGCTTGACATTCTTGTTTGCAGATAAAATAAATATACGTTTACAAACTGCTCTAGTTTCGAATCATCAGTAGTCTCCTAATTTGTTCCATAATCTAACCTCCTAAATCGCACGTTGCGTAATATTTTTACATTTGTCTTTGCGTTTATCAGTAAGTTTAATATTTTATAATGATTATTATTTATTACATACGTCCGTTTAATTCGGTTCAAATAATTTGTCATAGTTAACTTGATAATTTTAATGAAAATATGCTTGGACATCATAATTTCTTTACATCTACATTACAAGACACGGCCATATGTCGCACAATTCGTTTTATTAATTTCAATTTTTAAGATGATCAAGAATTTTTAATTGTATTTTAATGATTGTTTTGCAATATTATAGTAAGAAGGATCTGCAGATAAGATCGAAACGTCTATTGTATATTATGTATTAATTGAATAAATATATTCATTACATACGTACATCCAGTGTTTGGCTCTCAGGCATTATCAGTCTTTGATTTTTATATTTCTTACATTTTTATTCTATTTATTATTATGTAAAAATATCTATTGTAAATTTAATGAAGTGTTTATTTTGTTTCACATAGAAACTCAAATTATTTTCTGAAATTATCATGTGTTTTAGAAATTATGAAAAATATATTCTAGAGTTTTTAATAGTATAATAAAATATATTATAATATTTCTCTTTTCTTATGTAATTTAAAAGTTATTTTCCACATTATAACGTTTTAAATAAGGAATTTCAGTACAATTTAGATAACTTCCTTTTTATCAAAATCTTTTTATCAAAATCTTATCATACTGAAAAAATTCTTATTTAAAACATTAAAATAACGTAAAAAAATTATGAAAAAATTACATTAAAAAAGGATTTAGTTTGTTATGCTGTAAAAAGTTTAAAAATATTCTTCATAATTTCTGAGTTACAAGCTTTTATGTGAAAAGTTATACGACTTCGGCAATCTCTTGTCCTATATATCTTTTTAATTTTAATATCTTAAGATTTTTCTTAGAATATTGTAAGTACATTAATAATAATAATATCACTACACATAGTGACATAAGAAGGGCCATCTTTATGCAATAACATAAACATGATTTCTTGATTAAAAGCTGTGAAATAATTTAATGTAGCGAGTTCTTGAAGTTCGTGGCATATGTAACAGTCAGACCTTTGGAACTTTTTCAAGCAGAGACGCAATCGGACCACGTTCACACCTCAACAGCTTCAAGAATTGGAATCTCTTTTCCAGAAAACGCATTATCCCGACGTTTTTCTCAGAGAGGAAGTCGCACTTCGGATATCACTCTCGGAAGCACGTGTTCAGGTGAATCTTCTTTGCAATCATTTCATTGTTTTATTGATTTCACTTAGTTTTTTAAGGCTTTTCTGTTTTCACTTAAAAAAACTTTTGCTAATAATTACGTAAATCTTCTTAATATCAATTACATTACAGATTTTACTACAATTGTTTATTGATAAACAAAATACACTGTATAAAAAAAAACTAATAAGTAAATTAGTAAATTAAAGTAAATTAAAAAGAATTTAAATAAAAAAAGAAATTTAAATAAAAACATTTTATTTAAAATATATATTTTTACTAAAAATTTGTATTCTTTAATTTCTTAATAAAATTTTATCTAAAATATTTTTTTCTAAATTAAAAATTCTTTTGAAGAACAATTTTATTAATCAATAAAAAGTTTTGGTTTACATCGTTTTGAGATTTACGATAAATTCAAATATTTTTACTTCTTCTACTTATCAGAAAAACAACCCTTTTATCCAGAAAATTAACCAAGGTAAAACCTATCTTCATCTTCCCAATGAAAGATTGAAAACTTACAATTTCGAAGTCTACGAAATACGATTTTCCAATAGATTGCTTCATTCCCTAAAACCGTTCACTAATTAAAGCTCAAACACACTGTTTGCAGGAAATACACGCGGTTTATTCTCATTCACTCTCTTTTCGGATTAACTTACTAATGTTCGTAATCGCGGTATACCTAATTTTTCATTAGTTACGCTGTTATTTCATATATTACCATATAGACACATCGGCAAAATGTGATCATTTATAACAAAGTAACAATAGAAATAAGTTAAAATATGGGAGAACATGAAGTATTATATATATAGAAAACATAATTGAATCGTTAAATTTTTTTCTAATTTAACGCGTAATTATACGAAAATAGATCAGAGATGAATGTATTTTCATCAAAATTCTTTTATTTTATTTTATATATAATACGCGCGAATCAATTTTCCGTGTATGTCTAATTATTTCATTTACTGATTTCAATTATTCAGTGACGGATAAAAAATTGCGATGTGTTATACATCGTGTGTTTCGAATATCTTTTACGAAAAAATAATCCTTATCTCTATTTTCAGATAGCAAAGTAACTCTATTATGTCAAATTGACAACAAAATATTTTAACATCAAAATATAATGACAAACGTCAGTTTTCTACTTGGATTGCTTTTATTAATTAATAATTTCTTTTCTGTTTGCAATCAGTAAAATAAATCACAAAAAATGTTGTTCAATTACAGATATAATTTCACAAATACATGTTCGGGAAAATTTTTGTTTAAAGCTCGTAGAGAACAGATTATCCAATCAATCAGTGACCGATACGGATTGTTCAAGCAATTAATTTTCTTGCGATTTCAAGTGCAGAAGTCAGAGCAACGGCTTTCAGTCGGATCAAGTCCGCACAGATGTTTCGATTCATTAATGATATCAGAAATACGAACAAAACTGGCTCGATCGTATCACAAAAGCCTTACGTACATCTGGCTACGATAGAGGCTATTGCGCGGAGACCATTGTGTGTAAACGATTAAGCGAATGCTGATGAAACGGCTGGGCGAATTTGCAGAATATGAGACCAAGCGCGAGAAACTTGGAAGTTTATTGAGAGTAAATTCGATTAATGCTTTCGAATCTTTTCATCCGCGAATCTCGTCAGAGTGTGTTAAGGGGATCTGAAAGTCATTTATTTTACCGACTAAACGTAATAATTTTTGTAAAACAATTACTTCTTTCCATTTTTACAGATTCGAAAATCCTTTTGCAAGATTAAAATATACATATACCAATTAATACGTATCTGTGGAGTTTACGCCAAGAACGAAAAAAATTGTTAAAATTAAGATCTTTATTTATTTCTTTATGGAATACTGTTTTGTTATTTATTAGTAATATAATAATATCAAAAGAAGAAACTATAATGACATCTTGTGGAAAAAAATATTTTCTTCAATCAGTTATTTCTTATTTAATATTGTATTTACGTGATTTAATAAATTATAGCATTTATCCTTACAAAATATTCTATTTAATGCATTTTATAAAGTGTAGTAAAAAAATATTTTAACATATCTTGTTTAAAATATAAAGTTAAAATTTATTTTACGATATCAGTAATAATGCATTTAATCAATATTTCTTTCAAAATATATGTTATTGTGAACATAATTGTATTAATTCATGGCTTTCTTAAAAAAAATATTTATTTTATACAATTATCAGAGTATTGTAAAAATTCATTATTTTCCGCAATTGTCACTTAATTATAATAATCTGTTTCATTAAACACCGGTTTTTTTTCAAATTATTGTTATAATGTAAAAATTACTGATTTTATGCAACTGTCGAATAAATTTTATTTTATGTGATAGTCATGTATTGCTTAAAATGGTATACATGTATCGCAATAAATTTCTTAATCATCTTGGCTGCAGTTGGCTGTCTGTTATAGGCGAGATTTTTATCCATAACATTCTTTGCACCGTACATATTTTACTTACAGTACTTATTTATATTAATTTGTTTAATAGAAATGAATACAAATCACGTTCTTTCAGTTACTGAAAGAAAAATTTTGGAATCTATCAAATTAATTAAAATGAAGAATTTTTTGAAGCTACACAAATAATTTTTAAAAGTAAAAGGATTTGTAATGTGATTAGCAAAGATTAGCAAAGATTATTAATACTCTAAACAACAGTGAATAAAACAAATACGTAATGATAATTTTAATCAAAATTATTATCAACAACAAATCTTACATCAAGATTAAATAATTTAAGTAATTTACTCAGACAACACAATGATATTTTGAAAACATATTAAAAATGTGCATATTGAACGTTCCGTACGCATTTTAAATATCCGGATTAGAGCTTCAAACATCTTTAGGACGTTTTAAAGACATACAGTGTTACTTTCATCCCAAAAATATTTTTTTTAAGAATACAGTGTACCAAAATTAGACTTATTAAAAACATTCGGCGAATTCTACCAGAGAAAGGAGGGAGTCTTCTTGACAAGAAATTGAATTGATTAGGATTTTGAATTCAATTAATTTTCTTAATTAATCTAGAGTAGAGAGAGGGGGAAGGGGGAGGGGAGGAAGGGGAGAGAGAGAGAAAGAGAGAGAACACGNCACACACACACACACAGACACACACACACACACACACACACATATTTCGACATATATTTTACATATATTTTACATCTGTAAACATCATTTTGTGGGCATTACTGGACTTTGTGTATAGGGACTCTAGATATATTTAGGCTATAGCAAAAAAAGAATATAACGCTCAAATATTTGCACAGCAAAACCAATATATCATTCGACAAACGACCAATCGAGCCCATTATGATGTTCAAATAATCCTAATTAATATAAAATTTAATTATTATAAAAGGAAAAATACATATGTTTCAACTCACAGAACCATCAACAGTTCGTTACATAAAATTTCTTTACTTAGATTCTATAAAAAATATAAGAGTGAATAATCCATACGGCCTGCCAAACAGCGACCTCAATCAAAAACCATGCAGTTTAATGAAATAAATTATTGACACACTATGTCCGCAATAAGACAATCAAATGTAAAGTTCATAACCAAATCCTCGTTACAAGCAAGAATCAGCATTAAGTCCAATAAAACTGTGATCGTAAAAATGATCTAAATCATATAAAATTTTTAAAAAGGAACAATTATTTAAAAAGTCCAAAATAACCGTGAACTTACAGTCATAATAAAACCAGCAATTTAGAGAAGAGAGATTGTCTGGCAGTAATTTATCCAGTGTTACAATTCATGTCCTAAAGATAACTAAGAATACAAGCTTATTACAAATATAGGTAACATAAGTAGACTTCGCAAACAATATTGTGTGTAAGAATTAGCTATATTTTATTATTCGAGAGTTCTCTTAAGATGTCCATCTAGCATTCCGATGTCTTTTATGCAATTTATTCCATTAGCTCTTTAACATGAACCATTTTTCTAATCATTCTTTAATAGTTATGTTCAATTGCTAAATTTTTTTAATAACAATTAAAATTGGAAAAGGCTCCAAAGATTAAATCAATAAAGGAGTATAAAGCCAATGAGAGCCGACATAATTGTACGTGTGTAATCAAAAATAATATACATGTCAATCACAAATTACAAATGTTCTAAAATTTTTACATTTTCCCAATCAATTTTTCATATTGTGGTCATTATTCAAAATATGTTCAGATATAACCAAAAATCTTGTTGGATCATATTTTATGTTCTTAGTGCTCCTTAAGCATCATTCGCAAATGCCTTTTTGTTTGGTCCACATATGACATATTGCAGTTGATTTTGTAGATTACGTGGCTATTACAAATTGATACTATTTTATCTTTCCAAGCCTTAATAAATTTATTGAGTTTATTAATAACCCGGAAGTCAGTGGTAGTTGTAGATTTATTGAAAAAATTGAAGTTACTACCTTTAAGATACCTTTAATAAATAGAATGGTTACAAAGTCTTTTTTTTATTTGATTTAAGTTCTTCTTCTAATTTTTACTGTGGGATTGAGATCATTTAAAAATTAAGATTTATTAACAAATAAATATTTTAGTCTTTTATTTATAACATTGAAAACTAAATCTAGAGGATAACCAAAAATGTTAGAGGATAATCAAATCTAACAAAATGTTAACGAACAATTCTATATATTTCTTCTTGTAAAATGATGGGTAATAAAATGGTACGATCTAATAGGTTGTAAATAGATCCTATTTTTTGGCAAATAGGATGATTCGAAAAGAACGATAAATATTTTTTTTACACGTGCGGATAATAAAGATAATGTCACGTTAACATTAGAAAAAGAAGTGTATTCAAAAAAAGTAGAAGAGGTATTAAAAGACAAAAATTCTTATTTCACAATAAAGAAAAATTCAGAAATCCTTAGAAAGAAAAGTAAATACTAAAAAAATGGGAAGAAAAAGAATTTATATTCAATAGAGAATATTTTTGCATGAAGTCTAGCGATGCTCCATTTCCAAAGACTTATGCGTTGCCTAAAATTCATAAAGTAAATATTCCGTTTAGGATTATTTTCTTCAGTTGGCACTACATTATATGAGTTGGCTAAATTTTTGGTGATAATCATCTCAGACAATATTCCTAGAGCGAGAAGATATAGAAGTATGATAGTTTCGAACTCTACAATAAACTTTCAAGCGTCAATGTGGGGGAGTCTGACGTACTCGCTTCATTAGATGTTACATCTCTTTTTACAAATGTCTCATTGGAATTGAAGACATCGAGAAAAGATGGATACACATTCAAAATTACATTAAATTACCGAAAGAAGAATTTATATATACCGTAAACTTTGTATTGTCTTCAACTTATTTCACGTTTAATAATTTGAATATACAAACAGACTTATGGAACACTAATGGGTCCCCCTTTATCACCAGTCATTGCAGACATAGTTTTGAAAGACCTAGAGAAGAATGTATTGAGCGTTGGACTTGCCCATCTATTACAGATACAGTTGACGATATTCTGCTTATTTATCCTAGGGAGACATTAAGTGACATAGGAAATTTAATAGTTACATAAACGTTTAAAATTTACTGTGGAAGTTGAGGATAACCATCGTTTCAACTTTTTGGAATGTCTATAATTAACATTGACAATAAAATTATAATTGACTGATTCCATAAAGAAATTTTTTCAGGAAAATGTCTATTGTTTTTTTCAACTCATTCTACTTGCCAAAAAATAAGATCATTTACAACTTATTAGATCGTGCCATTCTATTATCTCACCCGTCATTTTACGAAAAAAATACAGAATTGTGCGTTAATATTTTGTAAATAACATTTTGTAGATTTTGTAGATATTTTGTAATCTAAATCTAGTTTTCAATGTTATAAATAAATGACTATATTATTAATTTGTTAATAAATCTAAATTTTTTTTAATAATCTCAGTAGAGGATAAGGAGAAGAATTTAAATCAAATAAAAAAAGATTTCTAATTATTCCATTTATTAAAGGTATTTCAGAGGTAGTAACCTCAATTTTCAATAAATCTACAACTGCCGCTGGCTTCCGGGTTATTAATAATCTCGATAAATTCAATAAGGCTCGAAAAGATAAAACGGAATCAGTTTGTAATAGCCTCGTAATAAAATCACCTATAAAAACTGCAATGCGTCATATATGGGCCAAATAAAAAGGCAATTGCAAATGAGACTTAAGGAGCATATTAATAACATAAAATCGATTTTCGATTATATCTGAACACATTTTAAATAATAATAATATGGATTGAGAAAAAGTAAAAATTTTAGAAATTGAACAGAACTGTTACAAAAGAATGATTGGAGAAATGATTCATATTAAACAGCAGATTAATGGAATCAATTGTATAAAAGACATCGAAGTGCTAGATGGATCATATTCGGACATCTTAAGAGAACTCTCAAATAACAAAATATAGCTAATTCTTACATATAATATTGTTTGCGAAGTCTACTTATATTATTTGTAATAAGCTTGTGTTTTTATTGTTAGTCATTTTTGGGACATGATAATTTGTAACAATACTAGATAAATCTTTTACTGCCAGACAACCTCTCTTCTCTAAACTGCTGGTTTTATTTCACACCATGTAAGTTCACTGCTATTTTGGACTTTGTAAATCATTCTCTTTTTTAATTTTAAATGATACGTATCACTGATTGAAATGATTTAGATCATTTGTACATCTTTGACGATCACAATGTTGAATTTCATGTTGATTCTCGCCGGTAATGAAGATCTGGGTTCGGTTATTGATCGTTTGTCAAATGACTTAAGCTGTTTTCCGATGTACACTGCCAATACTGAAAATTTATAGTGTACGTATTTTGAACTTTAGATTTTCATTATCAGTATTATATTAGAACATGATTTTGGTTAATGTTTTTATGTAATTTGAGGTTAATTTACTAGTAATTTATATTTTATCTGAAATAATATTACTATTATTATATGACTGAAAGACATTAAAAAATTTAATTTCTAAAGTATTATTAAAGACATTTTTTATTGAAAAAGTTAAGAAAGTTTATTGTACCAGGAATATCCAAAAAGTAAACTTCTCTACCGTAGAAAAGTAAAATGAAAGGTAGGATAATTATCACATTTTTATTTTATTAACTTGATCCTTAAGTTACTTCTCAATATAGTCTCTATTTAAATATTTTTTGTAAAGTGATACCAGTTTTTTAATATTATAAGAAAACGTGTCCATAGATCGGAATCATGATTTTAATCTTAACTTCATTCTAGATTACATTGTGATCACAGAGCTTCTATTAAGTGCCATTTTATAACTACATTCAGCAAAATTAAAGCAACACCTATTTTACCCCCCCAAATTTCAAGACAGTATAACTCAAAAATCATCGTATCGAGATGTTTAAAAAAGCATTTAACAGCTTGAAATCTCTACTTTTGCAAATAGTAAGTGAAATTTCGATTTAACTGACATTTTATGGAGCTATACGGCTATTTTTGATTTTATTTGTATCTCGATTCGTCTATAGATTGCTATTCATTATAAACTAATTCATCCACGTTTGCATCCATGTTCATCTATATTACGATTTGCTCATCTATATTATGCGTTATCAATGAAATAGTATAATGCTTGAGTGTGGCGCTGAGAGAAGGAGGGAGAGAGAGAAAGAGAGAGAGAAAGAGAGAGAGAGAGAGAGAGAGAGAGAGAGAGAGAGGAAGCAATAGCGGAAAAAAGATTGTAACGGCTTAATTAGCGCTCGTTAAACAATAAATTGAATTTTTGATCTACAAGCTACTAGTGAATCTTACTATTCGTGAATCACTCTCTTCAAGAAACAAGAACGTGATTTAACATATGATCCTTCGAACCGGATTGTCATCAAATGGACAAGTATGAACTGAGCAAGTGCCGCAAAACAAAAGATAACATAAAGTCTCGCAACAAGCGTGGGCACATTATCGTCCTACTATCACAAGCAAGAAAAAGCTAAAAACACTCAAGGACGGAAAAAAGCTTGGATTTCGTCGGAATAAATGGATATTTTCAAAGGAACCTGTCTATTCTGCAAAAGGGAGTTCGTCTAAAATTGGCGAACTAGTCCATTCCGAATCGGCGAACGAGTTTATTCCAATTCAGACTGATTTATTTTAGCCGAAAGACCGGTGCAAGGACGTATAAATAGTTTTCGATTTACATTCTCTACGATCGTCGTTGTAAACAAGGGCGCTCATAGAGGAGACTCAACGGAAGTGACGTCAGCGGTAATCAACCAGAGCAGCCGAAGGCGCATGCAACAAAGGAACTGAGCGAACTCTGATATATTCACTTAGTATAAACTATAAGTATAAACTATTTGTGTAATCGTATCTAAGTGTATATTTGTAACGCAAGATGACTACAAGAAGAGATGTTAAGTAGGCAAAAAATGTCAAAGAAGTTAGCCAAGGTCAATCTAACGCGATGAGAAACTTATTTCACAAATATAAATGCAGAAAATTTTTAAGCTGATGAAGTAAAGCTAAGAGAGGGAAAAGTTAAAAGAAGTTTGGAAGAGATTGTCCGAAGTTAACATAGAACTAGCAATGTTAGATGCAAATGCGACACAAGACGAATTAGTGAGTTTGACAGTTATGAAAGGCGTTATCTTGATTTAAGATTGAATACTGATCAATTAATAAATAATCGTGTTAGACCGGTCCTAGCTAATAATCTAAAATAAGCGTCGCAGAATAATTTTCCAAGAAATGAACGCATTTAAAACAGTAATTTGATTAGATTGCCAAAAATAGATTTCCCTACTTTCTCCGGGGCGTATGAAGAATGGCGCAACTTTTATGACATATTTAATTCTTTATTATATTCTAACGCGACATTGACTGATATACAAAGGTTTCATTATTTGAAATCCGTTTTGAAAGGTGAAGAAGTCGAAGTCATATCTTCGATTGAACTTACAGAAGCAAATTACACAAACGCTTGGTCTAGGTTAAAAAAAAGATACAACAACGATTCTGCGTATAAAAGCAATTTTTGATTTGCCCGCTAAAAAGGAAAATGGCGTTGCGATTAGACAAATAATTGATGGTGTTGTGAAACATACTCGTGCTTTGCAGACGTTAAAGAGAACGACACAACAATGGGACGATCTGTTGATACACATAATAAATTTGACTTTACTATGTTAAATGCATGGAAGAATAGTTTGGAGCCGTCCCAGATGCTTACTTTTCGAGAATTGGAAGAATTCTTATCTTGTAGATATCAAATGCTAGAAGCAATAGCTAAGCATGCTAACTAAAGTCAGGTAAGTATAAATAGTCGGCAGGCTGGTGGCAACAAGCGAGTCACTTTGGACGCAGCAATCACAGTATCCGGGAAATGTGCTTATTGCAAAGGAAAGCATTTAATCTATCAGTGCAAATCGTTTCAAGCTTTAGCCGTAGCGGATCCCGTAAGTCAGGTTAGGGCGAAAAGCTTATGTTTAAATTGTCTCAGAGCGAATCACTTAGCAAAGGATTGTTTGTCTATGTGGAAATTGTAAGCTCTATGGGAAAAAACATAGTTCCCTGTTGCATACAGAAAAGGAAAAAAAGAACAAAATTGAAAGACTTAAATCATTAACTTAAATTGAAAGACTCAGAACAAAACTCCAGTAACGATAAGGAAGTTGTCAGTACTTTGACTTGTAATTGTCCTCAATCTGGTCTCAAGTCAGTTAAGTACTATTAGTTAAGTACTCAACCGCGCCAGTCAAGATAAGGGATAAACACAATCGATACATAGAGGGCTGCACGTTATTAGATAGCGTATCACAATTTAATTTTGTTTTCAAAGAATTCTTGGATAGTCTCGGACTGAAATGTATTAATAAGCAAATTGAAATTAGAAGTATTAATTAGCAAGTATATATATATATATATATATATATATATATATATATATAT
>JAANIC010006825.1:196558-244328 GCA_017607545.1 Acromyrmex charruanus
ATATATATATATATATATATATATATATATATATCTTGTACAATAAAAACGGTAGATCTAAACTTCGCAATTAGGGTCGTCATGGGGTCAGTATGAATATGCAAAATATTGTAATATCTTTTTTTTTGTTTGCGAAAGAAGGAGAAAAATCTTCGCAAAGCCCATCATCCGGGTTGTTTCCAAAGGAAGAATCTAACCGGATTACGGGAAGACGTCTAGAGGCCGGTCCCTTGGGTGTGCGGGATTCGATAAGTCTGCATTCTCTCCATAAGGAAAGATAGCGGACACCATCGCCCACCTCGCTAAAAACTCCCTCTATAAATCGGCGTCACCGCAAGACCGATTGAGTGCACCCCGGGACCGCCTGGAATTTCATCAAGGAGCACCCCAGTCACGGAGCAAAAGCTTCCGCCTCAAATGTCCGGTATCCTATGCTAGAGAACTTAACCTGAGAAAAAATAAAACCCACCAATTTACACTATGTACATATCTCCACACCTCAGCCATCAGATCCCGAAAAGGCAGGGACCAGGATCTGCCCTCCGCTTCCGAAGAGCGCGACGTTCATGCTCCTCCTGTTCCTTCCTCATTACGACTTCGCAGAAGTCCGCCAGAGCCGTCTAGGAATTCCGCGAGGAATTCAGAGTGGCCCTAATTATGGCGCCATATGTCCTGTCAGGTATGTCTAGACCTTGAACATCGAAGAGTGCCATATACCGGCCCACCCAACAGGGACAAAACAACAGCGTATGGATAGCTGTATCAATCGTCCCCTACAATAGGCGCATACCGGTGAATTGGCGCGTTCTATCTCGTACAAATAGGCCTCAACAACCATGACCTGACCTGAGATGACCTAAGTCATACAATAAGTGAGGCTCCATGTGCACAAGTCACTTAATCGCCAATGCGATCGGCCAGGGCTTTCCTGACCGCCGCATCAAGGAGCCTCCAAAAGGAGATTGAACAGTCCCTCCACCTTTCCACAGAGTGGCGAAACTTCCCAAATGAAGTCCCGGACCCTCAGCAGAATGGATCCATTCCTCCGAATGATCTTCCACCTGCGCACATATGTTCGTCTCAGGCAATCCGCCACGAATCTTAACGGCACCAATATGGCCAAGATGGCTGCAGCATAGTGGGAGACGGTGCGATAGACTCTTATTATTTTAAGCGATAGTTATCGCTGAAACTGCTCCACCAGACTACACAGGCGCCAGTCCACGATTTGAACTCAAATCGGCGCCCCATACAGGATCACTGACATAATAATCGAGGCGTAAACACGATGCCTGCCCTCTCCCGATCCACCGATATTGGCACTGAGTCTATCAACAGCGACCGTCATTCTCCAAGCCCTGGGAAGGAGGAGGTGAAAAATCTCGAAAAGTGGACCTCGAATCCAGAACTAATCCCAGATATTTCAAGGTAAACCCCCCCCCCTCCACTCAAAGGATCGCTACTGAAATTATTTATCCATAAAGGATTCTTGAAGAGGACCAGTCTTACGACCTTCCACTCGGAAGGGCGGCCTCTTCGAAAAGAACAGTGAACTTCCACATGTTGGCGAGTAAATGCGCCGTTCCTCTAACAACTCGTCCGACTATTCTGTTCGGACCAGGCACTCTACCATACGGGATAGGCCTCCTGAATCTCCGCGCCAGAAACCGCCAGGTTCTCCTCCTAAACAACAAAAATGGGCTTACACCCACTAACTGACAACAGGAAGAGAATCCGCACTATCTCCTTATAGTCCTCGTAGGGAGAACCTCTACCAATAAAGAAGAGTCTCCCGAGAGCCTATTCATCACACCCTGGAAGGCCTACACCACGAATTGAACTCCAGGATCTCGAGAAGCTCCTTCCATAGACACCATTTAGTTCGCCATGTGGCCCTTCACATACTTCTCCTCATCTCACGAAATTCCGTCCACAACTCATGTTCGAGTTCCGGACGAAATCGCCCACACATGCGTTTACGACAACCGTTATACCGAACCCGCAGCTGAGAGATCTCTTCATTCCATCAGTATGCCGAGAGTCTGCTAAAGGCAAATCTCCTCGACATGGCGAGATCAGAAACCTCCCTGAGCATCTCATCAACTATCTTAACATCTATCCGCAGAGCCCGCAGGGAAAGGAGTCCAGGCCTTCAGTGAGGCACCAGCCTCCAAAAAATCCTAATTTAATTTCCCCATTGCCCATCTAGAAAAGGAAAATTTTTAGACGTCGTCCTAATAAGGGGAACGGTCATCGATGTCTCGATCTCCTAATATATACCTGTG
Source organism: Acromyrmex charruanus (assembly GCA_017607545.1). NCBI lineage: Eukaryota > Metazoa > Arthropoda > Insecta > Hymenoptera > Formicidae > Acromyrmex > Acromyrmex charruanus. Next base: position 198,844 of record JAANIC010006825.1, read on the forward strand.
GTCGGACAGAGACTCCATCTCTCCTCGATTGCTTCTCGCCAGCCACGGATGTGCCTGGCGACACTAGGAGTGGTCCAAGATACACAGGACTCGTGCTCCCTGCGCCAGCAGGATGAAGTTCTTGTTGAGCAAACAGATTCCTCACCCTGTCCGACCACTCGAGTAAAATATTCCCTCTGGAGTTTTCATCACTCCTATCCCACAAGTGGGAACGGGCGTTAAAATCTTTCAATATTAGTGTGGGTCTGTTGGTGTACTTAGAGACACTTGTCTCCAAGTCAATCAGATTCCGCTCACATTCATAGGTCGTTTCTGTTAGAGGATAAGTAGCAGCTAAAAATCACCCCCCATTCCACCGCCACAAGTTCGCGCCACATTTCAGCGCAGAGCATGGTTACATCGCGACCATTGCCATGATGGCGAAGGTCGGAGACACATTCAGGGACGAGCACCATCTCCCGTCGGAAGGAATAGAATGAGGTTCAGACAGAGTCATCAGTTCTAAGCCCTCCTTTTCACAAACCCGCGCAATTAAATCTTGTGCGGGCTTGAAGTAATTTACATTGGTCTGGCTTATCTTAGCGATTGAGAGGATCGACGTTTATTACTTCTGATGTTTGGTAACCCTCCGATCTACTATCGACACCATATTCGAATCCCCCTTATGCGAAGCAGCCTCTTCGTTAAAAGGGAGACATAGCCGAGCCTGCCCTGTGGTCAGCATTCAATCCGCGCGACGCACAAACCGGACAACGCGACTTGGCCCTGCATCCGAAAACCCTGTATCCTCCCTGATCACAATTAAAGTAGAAAGAAGACCTGTTCTTCGCGTTTCGTTCGAGAGTGACCAATTGCCAGGCATCGGAAACACTGAGGCGACGCCTGATCAGAGAAAGAATGATCTGGCAGATGACCACCCCAGTTGCAGACGCACTCCCCCGCGAGTTTTTCGGCGAGAACAGAGGGACATTGCACCCATACGGAATTTAATCCGCCCCATCCAGGGCGCAGTGTTCTCATCTTAACATCCTAGTCTGACTCCAATGAGGGACTCCAAGAGCTTGTCCCTACTACCTCCCCAGCGGTGACAAGTCTTTGGACTCTTAACACAAAAGAGTAAGAAACGAGAATAGGCGATCTCCGCGTGTCAGGTTGCAGTTTCATGCCGCTCGCTTGTCGTGCTCCGCCTCTCTAGGGGTGGTTATCGCGCGTGGGGTCTCAAGAGTTCCAACACTCCTTTCTTACTAAACAGAATGTTTCCTGTAAGGGCGGACTCCGCCTAACTTCCGATAATCCGGATGAGGATTCCCAACTAGACAGCTAGACAGCGCCGAACTATCGGCTCCTCCCGGACTTGGGCAGGAGGGTTTACGTTGCTGGAGCAGTTGGTATTGGAGAAGTTGAAAACGTTGGAGAGTCCGCTTTCGGATCTAATACTACTGATAGCAGGTTCTCGTTAATTTCATCGATCATCTTGGAAAAGGACACTGTTCGATTCCAGATTTGATTAAAGTGCTTCTTGTTGTCAACGCGGACACGAGCAATCATGGATCCGATGCAATGGATTATCTCTTCGGAAACTCGGCGACCGTCCAAAAGTTGAATCATTTGCTGTCTCGGAATGAAACGGCAAGCTCTTGCACCAACAAGGATGTCAAATTTCTTCATTTTAATCTGCTGACGAGATAAGGTTGACTTAGGCTTTTCCGTGGGAGTAAAAATGTCTAAAGGAATTCTAAATCTGTGGTCAAAGAACATTTCAGCTAGGGACCTATAGTCAGAAGTTGCTTCGCACGGCGTATAGTTGTACCTGTACAAAAATTGATTCAGCTTTGTCTCCTTTTGCGAAGGTGCTTGCAGCTCCACGAGAATCAATATATACAAGAAGAATCGTTTCAATATATTTACTATCCGCTCCGCTAACCCATTAGCTTGAGGGTGTCTTGGGGGACTGCGTAAATGTATGATATTAAAATCTGTACAAAGTTGAGCGAACTCATTGGCCATAAATTGAATGCCATTATCGGACAAAACTACTTTGAGCGGTCCATATCTGGAGGATATGTGGCGTAGACATTTACAGGCAGCTATCGCTGTTATCGTCGAAAACCATTCCACATTTGTGAATCTAGAATAACTGTCAACGATAATGAGTAGCGATTGCTCATGAATTGGACCAGCAAAATATGGATTCTATCCCACGATGATTTTGACTCAGGCCACAAATGGAGTAGTTCTTTAATAGGATTCAGTGTAGTCTCTGCACAATGGTTGCAGTTTTTGACAAACTTTTCGATATCAGCGTGCATAGTTGGCCAATAGAAATAGCATTGGGCTAACTGCACCATGCGATAAGGGTGTGCAACATGTAGTTGTCGAAGCACATCTGGTTGAAGACTACGCAGTATAACAATCTTATCATCGAATACGATTGTCTTGTCCACCACAATTATATAGTCGCGACAAAACGGCAAAAAAAGAATTTTTGAGTAAAGTCTAAAATGTCGTAGCACAATAGATATTTTACAATAAGTGAAACGAGATAAAAAAAAACGTGGAAATAACGAATTTTTTTCAAAACCTCATCTTTTTGTCAAAAATAAATGAAAAATGATTTTATTAATGATGAATCAACAGCTAATGAGTTAAATTTTAAGAAACTAAAAGCGTTTTTGTGATTTGTTATAAAAATAATATTTTTTTTGCGAAGGGAAAATGAGTGATTTTTATTATACCTTTTTACTCTATTTCTTCGTCTATTACTTCATTTTACACTACTTCTTTTGCCTTTCTCACTCGAGATCTTGTTCCTAACATGATTTCTGATGAAAAATACAAACATGAATAATTTAGGAAATATTTATAGTTTTCTATTAAAGAAAATTCACCACTTCATCTAAAATGCTCTATTTAACACAAATGTACGAAGCGCATGAAGTCAGTCTTTTTCTGATATTTTAAGAACACAATAAAATAGATTTTTTATCATGTGCACTCATGATTAAAATCATAAATAATTCAATTAATCATTTCTATTTACAACTTTGCAATAAGTTTTGATTTTCTGACGTCGTACTCACAAGGGTAACCTTGTGTTGGGTAATCCCGATACGCATTTTGCACCGTACAATTATATAGCTAATGGCATTCGGTCGCCAAGCAAGGGAATTATAAAGATGGTACATAAGTTTTTCCCCTCCAACCTCAGCACTGCTCCAAGCGTATTTGAATGTCTGAACTATAAAAAGCGGATGAGATTACGTTAACCTCTTGTGGGTACCGAAAGTTAACTGTTAAAAAAAAATTTTTTGCATACAGACAAAAATATTCTACTTGATATTTTACTTATTAATATTGTGTTTATTAATATTAATTTTATGTTCATTAATGTTGATAATCAACTAATAGAAAATATAAATATTTGTCAAGACCAGTGGCATATGTGATTTTATTTATATTTCGATTCATTTACAGATTGCTATTCATCATAAGTTAATTCGTCCGCGTTCACATCCATGTTCATCTATATTACAATTTGCTCATCTATGTTACACGTTACCGATGAAATAGTTAGTACAATGCCCGGCGCTGAGAGAAAGAAGAAGCAATGACCAAAAAAAGACTGTAACGGTTTAGTTAGCGCGCGTTAAACAATAAATTGAGTTTTTGATCTACAAGCTGCTAGTGAATTTTACTATTCGTGAATCATCTCTCCTTTCAAAAAATAACAAGAAAATTTAACAACGGATACAAATGGAAATACGTCAAATCTATAAATTTAGAATGAACTTTACACAGTTCCATGGTCTGAATTAAAAATAGTAATATCGTAAAAAAACAAATTCTGTTTACAGCTCGAAAAAGTGAATTTTTATCTCTAATTTGCTTTTTTATAGAGACTTGTACGATTTTTTTCAACATTAAAAGGAATCGTTTTTTTGCTTCAATGTTGAATAACTCAGTGGAAAGAGATCGTACAACGCTAAATAACAAATCAAATTAATGATAAAAATTCTCGCTTTTGAAAGATGTGGACAAAATTTTTATGTAATTTATAATTAGAAACCATTAAACTTTGTAAACTTTTAAAGAATAATCAAATTTTTGTTAAAAAGGTTGTCGATATTTGAACATTGTGAAGAAAAGTTCGTAAAACAATCTCCATGGACTCGTTTTTAATAGAAAAGATTATACTTTTAATTCTCAAAATTGATTTTTCTTTAAGATGCTATTACTAGAAAATTAAGTGGAAAATTCAACAAGGATTTAAATTTTTGCAAAATTTTGCAAAATCAAATAATTCTATGGAGATGCGAAAAGTTTTTTTACGGCTCAAATTAGTATCAATTAAAACCTTTTCTTCAAAACGGTTCATTGAAAAATGATCTTCAATTTTTTGCCGTTTTATTGCATTTTGAAAAACTTTTTATGAAGATATTGAGTTTGCTGTTGGCATTAGTATAACCCAAAATAAACAATGAGGAGGTTGCACGGTCGGACTTCGTATGCGTGTTTTTTGTGTGTATAAGGAGGAGGAAGGGTGGTGCCCATTTGTTCGTAATCGTGTTCATAAGCATATTCGAAAACGTGTATTATTTCCTCTTTGTCATATACCTTCTTGATATCCCTTTTGCATATTAATACACCGACGTATCAATTCTTGGGGGATATTATTCCAAAGTGGTTAAAGTGCAACTTCTAGTGCTTCCAAAGTTACAGGAGATCTTTCCAAAGTTTGCAATCGTCGTCCAAGGATATTCCATAGATGTTCGATGGGATTGAGATCTGGACTCATTGATGGGTGCTCAAGGATTGCGATGTCATTTAACCTGAGGAAACGACATGTATTTTCTACCATTTGAGGACGAGCATTATTTGCATAAGCAAAAATCCTCTTCCAATTCTGTCATGCATTGGGAGCACATGCTGACCTAAATGTATCGCGTGCTGAATTTATAATAATTCTGGTGGAGGCAGTATCACTATTTCTGTGCGACGACAAAATGATATTCCCGCCACACCATCACTGAGCATGGAAAGTTCTAACTCAAATAACATTTTCTTCATTGTACCAGGAATTGCGGCGACATCAAACCCGGTCATTTTTACAACGGTCATTTCCGTAAAGACAGAATCGCGATTCTTCTGTGAATAGTCCGTAACTCCACTGTCTTTTGATCCATTGTACATGGACTTGTGTGTAAATTAAATTCTGATGACGGATGATTTAGTGTTAGCGTTTAATTTACGCACAAGATCACAATGGACCGAAAAACAGTGGAATCGCGAACTATTCACAGATGAATTGCAATTCTGTCTTTATGAAAAAGACCGTCGTAACCGGGTTTGGCATCGCCGCAATTCCCGGTACAATAAGGAAAATGTTACTCGAGTTAGAGATTTCTCAGTTAGAGATGATGGCTCAATGATAGCATGGGCGGGAATATCATTTTTTCATCGCACAGAAATAGTGTCTCCAACAGGATTAAATTCAGCATAGTAAATAGAGGAAATTTTATATCAGCATATGCTCCCAATGCGTGACAAGAAAGGGATTTTTACATATGCAAGACAATACTCATACGCAGAAAATACTCGTCGCTTCTTCAAGTTAAATGACATCGCAATCACCAATGAATCCAGATCTTAAATCTCCATCGATGGGATATCCTTGGACAACGACTGTGAAGTCTGGGAAGACCTCCTGCAACTTTGGAAAAACTAGGAGTTGCACTTCGACGACTTTGGAATGATATTCCCCAAGAATTGATATGTCGGTGAATCAATATGCAAAAGCGATGCCAAGAAGTTATACGGCAAAGAGGAGTCAATACACGTTTTTGAACACACGAACAAACGGGCACTACCCTCCCTTCTTCTCACACATACACACACACACACACACACACACAAACACGCGCATCCGCGTAAGAGATACAATTCCGACCGTGCAACCTTCTCGTGGTGTATCTTGAGTTATGCTAATGCCGGCAGCACACTCAACATTTTCATAAATGTTTTTCAAAATACAATAAAACGGCAAAAAATTGTAGATCATTTTTCAATAAGCTATTTTTGAAGACCAGATTTTAATTGTTATTAATTTGAGCCGTAAAAAACTTTTTTTCCGAAACTCACGAATAAATCGTTTGACTTTGCAAAATTTTCGAGATTTAAATCCTTATTGAATTTTCCACTTAATTTTGTAGTAAAAGCATTTTGGAGGAAAATCAATTTTGAGAACTAAAAGTAAAATCTTTTCCGTTAAAAACGAGCCCATGGAGATTGTTTAAAGAATTTTTTTTCGCATCATTACCACAGTTCAAATATCGAAAATCTTTTTAAATATTTGATGATGATAATGATAATAATTTGATTTACATCTTATAAAAATTTGATTTACATCTTTCGAAAGCGCAAATCTTTATCCTTAATTTGATTTTTTATTGAGTGTTGTATGATCTCTTTTCACTGCGTTATTCAACATTGAAGCAAAAACTACTTTTTTTATTTCAATGTTGAATAACTCGGCGAAAAAAAATCGTACAAATCTTCATAAAAAAAGCAAATTAGAGATAAAGATTCACTATTTCGAAAGCTGTAAACAGAATTTATTTATTATTTTTAATTCAGACCATCGAACTTTGTAAATTTTTAGATTTGATGGATTTCCGTATAGCTCTGTAAAATGTCAATTAAATCGAAATCTCAATTACCGTTTGCGAAAGTAGAAATTTCAAGCTGTAAAATGCTTTTTTAGACATCTCGATACGATGATTTTGGACAAAATTATACTGTCTTGAAATTTACCTATTTTGGGGGGAGGGAGGCAGTGATAAAATGATGCTTTTATTTTGCTGTTGAGTGAGCTTTTTATTTTACAACGGAAAATTTAAGGCAAATAAGTAAGATAAACATTTTTAAAACATCCAAATGTTAATATTCTTAGTTTGTCAAATAATATACGTTTTAAAAATATTGATATTAAGTCAATAGACATTCGTACTAAATAAAAACCAGATTTGAACATCCAATGGACGTTGCTATCTGGGTAGAAAAATAATAATAGCATTTTTATATAAACATCGTTTTCTAGGTAGAGGAAGATCCAAATGTCACATAAAAAGAGAACAATTAGAATTTTTAATTGAAGGAAATTATACTTCAAAAGAAGTTGCGAAACATTTTGGTTGTCCTACAAAACTAGTATACAAAAAGTGTTATTTGTTCGGTATTAAACTGCAGAATAAGTATTATATAGTGTGTGCAGAATGTATCGGAAAGTCTCCGATTTACATGATGAATATTCTAATAGCGGAAGTAATGTATGATTTTATTTTCACATGCGCTGATAAGAGTCACGGTTACTACGGACAAAGACACATACATAAATAAAATGACTACATTATTAGGAGACTCAGACATATATGTATCCATTAAGAAAGATCCTATTAAAAAACTCATGACAGCTCTAAGGTCTACGCTTATTAGATGGAAAACGAAAGATTATATCAAAGATTTGAAATATAGAATGTTATATTGTAGTGATGGATTGCTTCCGAAAGTCTATGGATTGCCGAAAATTCACAAACCGGGCAGAATTGTCCTCTCAGAATTATTGTTTCCTCAATAGCAGCTTGCTACGCATTAGCTACATATTTGCATAATGTATTATTCAAGACAATTCCTAAGGCGGATAGTTATATTAAGAACTTTCAATTAGTCGATAAATGAAAAGGAATATATATTACAGATGAATACTTAGACGTTATTTCACTTTTTACGAATGTTCCAATAGATATAGTGATCGATTGCATGAATGAACAATGGAGTTTCATTTCTAAGGAATGTTCTCTGCCTAGGAATGAGTTTCTGGGAGCGATACGGTTTGTTTTCCACTTTTTTTTCATTTGACAACAAAATTTATAAGCAAAACTTCGACACTCCCACGGGCTCTCCTTTATCACTTGTAATAGCGGACCTGGTAATGAGGAAATTGAAGACGGTGTCCCTGATGTCATTGAAGGTTCATTCTTTTTATCATAGATATGTAGATGACATTTGTACTGCAGTTTCTCCCTCAAAAATTGATATTCTTTTCCAACATTTTAATTCATTTCATCCACGTCTTCAATTTACTATAGAAATAGGAGGAGAAAAGTTAGATTTTTTGGACACTACAATATTTATTAGTAATAATCGATTTGTTTTTGACTGGTATCATAAACCTACTTTTTCAGGAAGATTTTTAAATTTCCACTCAAATCATCCAAAAGAAAAGTACAATTTTTTTCTTTAGTTGATAGAGCTTTTTTACTTTCTGACTTTATGTTTCACACGAAAAATTTGATACTTATTATTAATATTTTATTAAATAATGACTACCCATTAACTTTTATTTTTAACACAGTTAATCAACGTATAAAAAATTTACTTAAAAATAAACGCATAGAACATAAAGATTTGGTTGACAATGTCTGTGCGAATGAATCTGCATTTTGGCTTACGGTACCATTTATTCCTTTTCACACAGAGAAATTTAAACAGTTCAACAAAAACGACATCAGAGTGTCTTTTCATAGTCCTAATAAAATAGGGAAATATATAAAAGTACAAAAAGATATTTGTCCCCATACATTTAAGAGTAATGTAGTTTATAAGATCTCGTGTAATAATTGTGATGCGTACGTTGAACAGATGGGCAGACAATTGAAAACCAGAATTACAGAATATCGTAATCATATTAGACATAGCACTTCTGTCATAACAGAGCACAGGCTATAATATGATCGTGATTTCCAATGGGATAACGTTAAAATCTTGGCTGAAGAGCCTTGCTATCGGAAGCTTAATTTTTAAGATGCTCAATCTTAAAAAGCAGAAAAATAATCTAAATTTACAAACTGACACTGAAGGTCTCCATAAGGCATATATATACCTATTGTAAATAAAATTTGACTCTTCGATACTGACAATCCGTCTCTTCTCTCAGTTCGTGTTGATCTGTATCAGCGAGTGTACATTGTAATCGACACACTATGTTCGTCTTATATAACTGTGTTCCACTAAACTGCATATATGTTGATTGGATTTTGATACTTATATGGACGTACTTGCTTGAATAATTTACACATACTTTTGCTGAGTTTTATTTATTAGAATTTATCAGGATGTTTGATCTGGTTTGATTTGATTCAGTAGTTTTTAAGAAGAATTTTTTTTATCTTTTTCAGATTAGATCTTTTTCCAAGAGACATGAAACACTTTTGACTGTCTAATAATACACGAATAATGTCGAGTTGTACATCAAGACTCACTCGAGCTATTAATTTAAGTAATATGAGGTTATTTTCAAGAATTAATTTTATACAGCGATTTTTGTGAAATGTAAATGTCTAAAGAGGGTTCAATCCGGTAATCGAAACTTGTAATATTTGTATTTTAAACTATTTTAATTTTTATTTGTCTTTATTTGTAATATATTCTATTTAATTGTGTTACAATTTTAAAATTTGTTTGACTCTTACTTTGCCCTTTATTTACTTATTTTGTTTTCAAGTTTTCATTTTAAACTAAGTTAATTTTACAGCAATATTTATTTATTTTGAGTAGATGATAATAGCTTATTTGAAAGCTAAAGGAAAAATAGTCCAACGGCAAAAGTTAGAACAATATTATTTAAAATTGACTCTATTGATACTGATCGCAGATAGAATAATACTATATTGCTGCGTAGAACGTATAAAGTGCTAACATCCAATACTTTATGACATATTAATGCAAACTTAAAACTGATTAATTTAAAAAATTTGAAGCATTTTATATTAATAACTTAGGACATTTTCCAATAAGAAATACAATTAACACAGTGTATAGCCGGAATCAGATTGTGCATTGAAGATTGAGATTAAAAATTGAAGATTGAAATTTGACCAATGAAGATAAAGGAATTTTAGTTCCTATTGTTTTGGTTTGTTAAAGAAAGGTATAAATTTTCAAGGGTTTTGTGACCACTCGGGGATCGTTTTATTTCTGCTTTTTTTTTAATGTATTTTTCTTTGTAAAAATCGAAAATAATTATTATAATAATGCCAGATTTAAGGAAAAATTGGTACATTAAAATATAGTGAATATTAGAATCCTTATTTGTACCGTTATAAAATCAGTTATGTTCCAATAATTTATTTAATAAATTTAATTTATTTAATAAATTGTTTCTAAATTAGATTAAATTTGAATGATATTGCATCACAAAACGTTCATTAGACTATATTTTTCATTATAACATTTGTCATCTCAGTACAATTTCTCCCACTCTAAGCATTGCGCATTTGTATCAATATTGCAAATGTTATAATAAAAGATGTAGTCTATTTAAACGTCCTCTTGTGCAATATTATTCGCATTTGAATCAATTTGGAATTAATTTCATGAATAAATTATTGAAATATAGTTAATAATGATTTTATAACGATGCGAATAAGGATTTTATTCACTATATTTCAATGTATCAATTTTTCCTTAAATCTGGCATTATTATGATTATTTTCGGTTTCTAGAAAAATACATAAGAAAATATAGAAATAATACAATCCTCATGTGATCATAAAATCCTTGAAAATTTGTACCCTCCTTTCAATCATTCAATCTTCAATCTCATTCTCCAATGCGTAGTCTGATTCCGGCTTCACACAGTGTAACAGTAGTTTTATCTTTGTTGTTTATCAATAAAACAAAGATGAAATAAATTATTGTGTTAAAGCCATCGCATGTACAGAAATTTTAATCGTAACCATACAGCCTTAAACAAATCGATCAATTATAATCAAAATTGCGATCTTACGTTTTAAAATGCTAGATTGTGATTGGCCAATTTGTCTATGACCTTATGATTACAATTAAAATTTTTGTACGTGTGATGATCTTTATAATTATATTGTGTCTTTCTGTGTTTCTCGCTAGAACATCCTTAATTTTGTATTAAAATCTTTTATCTTTCTTAGATGGTGTTTTGCTATTCATGGATGTATAGATGAATATTCATTATTAATTATATATTTAAAATGTACTATACTTCAATGACAGCTAGCAAAGTAATTCCATTTTTCGCTACTGCTACAGTACAATATTACTTACCATCCAGAATGAGATCAGATTTTAGAAAACCTATTTGTTGCAATGATTATAAATGTCATTTATGGACTAAACAGAGAACGTCTGATCGTTCGGTGCATAAGCAATGTAAATAGAGAAATTATGGGTAGAGGTATTTAAAGAATCAAGGTTTTTCATAACGAATTTACTGCATTGGAAGAAAATAGACTATTATTAGATTATAAAAAAAAATAAATAAGATTTATTACACGATAAGATTTATTAACAACGATCAACATTCTTAAGTGGAACGCCAATAGTATTAAATCTAAACTACTGAAATTATCCCGACACACCCACAGGTGACGTTTTGATGCTATCAGAAACTTGGCTAAAACCAACGGACAGTGCGTACCTTAAGAACTTTGATGTAGTTAGAAAAGATAAGATCAATTGTCGCGGGGAAGGCGGGGCGGGAGAGGATGAAAGGTACACAGGTTTCAAAATTTAATCGTATACAATACAAAGCCTTGAAAATTGTCTTGGGATTCAGAACTTTCACTCCGGTGAACTGTGTCTTGGATGAAACTAAAGATCCACCACTTCCGGTCAGGTATAAATTTCTAGGCAAATGCTACATTGCAATAATCTTGTCCCAGAGAAAGATCACCCTCTTCCTCGTACACTTACCAAGCTAGATAACATTTACTGTGGTCCGCTTGTCAACTTGGAAGTCTCTTTGTTTCTGCAGTGTTACAAAGATGTACTACCTTTGACCTAAAATATTGAATCAAGTAAATTGCCCTTGGGTCTTTTAAAGACTTATGCATCAATCATGTTCCGTTCTTTGATCGATACAAACGGCATCACTTCTATATCACTACACGACGACCCGGACTCGGCATTTAGAAAGAGATTCCAAGACCAGCTGACCAACTTATACTGGTTCTTTTCACCGACGGATCCAAAAACTCGGATCCTATTAGTACAGGTTTTGCAGTCGTCGCAGAAAACAGTGACATAATGATAAAATGTGAAGCTCCGGCCATTTTATCCACATACACGTTGAAAGCTCTGGCGATCTCGGAAGCAATTTGTGTTGCCCAGAATTCGGGACACGACCAAGTGACCATCTTCTCGGACTTGAAGTTGGTAATGGAGAAACTTTGCTGAAACCCATTCAGAATTTCCATCTAATTCGATACATCAAAGATGCGATCAGACTCGCCCAGGAGTCCGGAATTAAAATTGAGCTGATCTGGATACTCAGACTTCCATTGTGGAATTGTGGATAATGAGAGGGCAGCAGCTAAAGAAACAACAACGTCCGCTACAAAATGCGCTGTTAGAACCCCCTTTGGAGATGTGAAGAGCAAACTATACGAGGAATTTTCGGAGTGAGACTTCGATTTAACGGAAAAAAGGGCAATTACTACAACAACCTTTTTTTAAGAAAGAGAAAGACTTGGTTTCACGACTTGGATCTGAGTAGGAGAGTGGTGTCCCTGATTAGTAGATTAAGATGCGGCCACTCTTCTTTAGTCTGTTTCCTTAGTCTGTTTAAATTCAATATAGTCGATTCACCAGATTGTTCCCACTGTAGGAGTACGGAAATGCCAAATCACATGTTCTGGCAGTGTCCGAGGTTCTCCTCACAAAGATCTAAACTTGTTAAAAAAGTAGTTAAGATCTACCACACTCTTTCTATACCAATTAAGATTCTGTTGGCGGATATCAAACTTTCGGCATATGCCCTAGATGATTTCATTAAGAATAAAAATCTCTATATATACATATAAGATCTAAGATTATTTTGTGTTTATCCTCCTGATGCGCTGCGCTAAATGATACCTTCTAGACAATAATCTAGGTTTACAACTAGGAACTAAGTTTAATTTATTTAATATACCGAATGTTCATGCTGTGATAGATGACTTTCTCATGTATAATTTGTATTACTTGACTTGACTTAAATTTACGTGGCATGTATTTATGTCAACTTCTTTATGCGAAAACCTGTGCTTCAAATAGCTAGACCGTTGTCAAACCGCACACTCTGTATTTTTTTCATTTATTTTGCAATAATAAAAAATATATGTTTGCATTATAACAAGTTTATCTGACATATACAGGGTGATCCAGATCAATCATACGGGACGGCATATCCATCAAAGCGTTCGAGCGCTGCTTAGTTGCACCGCTCCTGACGGCACAAATTTCATACCCTATGGTTAGATAGCTTCTACGGTTCACTGTTTAAAAATTATTGATACCACAACATTTTGTTATTGACATTTTCGATTCACTTTTTCATGAGGAATATGTATGTGCCGCATCCCGTGCGGTTAATCTAGATCATCCTGTATAAATAATCAAATAAATGATTTTACACAAGCGTAGAATTTTCATATAATATAATCATCATAGGATTTGAACCTCGGAAAAAAATATCTGTAGGTCGAATTTTTGCACATATCTTTATTTTTGCATAAGATTGAAGGAGAAGAAAGTTTATTATTGTACCGCTAAGAAAAATAATTAAACAAGCAAGCCCCAGATTTCGATTTTTTGCAAATATCTTGATAAATATTACAAAGAAAATATAAGAGAAGAAAATTAAAGAGTCGAAAATTTTACACAAAAAAGGTTGTGTAAGTTTTTGTCGTACGAGCAATACTTTTTACGTAAGAAATTATGCAAGATGTGCGTTGCGCCATGAAGTGCAGATCGCGCTAACAAAACGCTAAGCGAAATGAAGCGTCGCAATTGCACATCAAAAGTTTTATAATTTTTGAACGAATTATTGCAGGAATGAGTCAAGACGTGTTAAAAGGTTGAAATCTTCAACTTTTTATCGAAATTAGTTTCGTTATTCTACGACAATTTTTAACAATTCGACAATGTATTAAACAATATATTACAATTCTTGTCTTTTTTCATAAAATCAGTTACAAGTCGGTACAAAATCGTTTAAAAAAAATCGTTTGCAGGATATTACAATATATACTTTATACTTTGATTTAACGAAGAAAAAAATATTAAAAAATTTTTTTCTTTAAAATCAAAATAATCCTCGATAACTTTCAAAATTTTTGAAGAAATGTAAAACTTGAAATCGTCATAACTTTGAGAAAACTTACACTAGAATAATTTTTAAAAACGCAACTGAAAGTTTGGAATGTCTATTTTTAGATCCCATATCGCAATATTTCGTCATATTTCAAATTTTCATATATTTATAAATATGTGAATATTGCGAAAAATTTACTTAAAATTGTGTTAAATTTTGATCATCATAATGGTTTAAAAACATGAACAAATGAATATACCTTGGTGGAAATTTCCTCGTCAGTGCCACGAATGCCACAATACTGGCCAGCGCCACGATACTTCGCCACTGCTTTGCCACGTCATAACCTCTTTAAAAAATCTGACATGGTTCATAAAAGGCCTAGTCTTGCATGATATGAACCTGATATGGAAATAGCTTAGCATTCATAGTAAAATTTATTAAATAGTCTAACGTATGTAGCCCACGACAGACTCAGATTCGTGCCTCACATAAAAATATGACCGCAACGCTTGTTCGCATCGCAGTATTTCGTGGTTGTGACGGATTTTCTAACCTGAATAGTCGTAAACTTTAATAATTAATATCTCAGGCTCGCGGAGCAGAGTAACGATTTTTTCTGCCAGATTCCTTCGTTTTACGTAAAACCACATCAAGTAAGCCTAATTCCATTGTTTTTGAGATGGCATGGCGAAACTGAATTATTACCATTTTTCTTGTCAAATCTTCATTTTTACATAAAAAATCAATAAAATTAGGCTTATTTGATGTTCTTCATAAAACACGTCACTCTGCCCTCTGAGATATTAATCTTACTGTGATTATTCAGGATAGAATATTTGTCAGCCTAGTGCTGGCACATATCGTGCTGCAGCTGAAGACAATCGTTTCTTGACGGGCAATAAGAATGCAATAGACTGGGGAAGGAAAATAAAACACAAACACAAATAGCACAAACACGGCCACTTACGCTCCAAAATAAAACGTGCAACACTTACATCGCAGCGAGACGAGACATATCCGTCACTTTTATCACGATCGAACGATTTCTCGAGATTGAGAAAAATCGTTTTGTTATTATCATTTTTCCTAAGTTAACAAATACCAGCGTATTATTTCGTTTCCATGTAATTTTCTTAAATATTAATAATATTAAACTGTCAGTAGATGCATGAAATTAAGAATGATTACAGTAGGAGATACATGAGTAACAGATTTGGCAACGTTACCTCATAAAAATAACTCATTACCGTTACTGTTCTTTTTCCTAAAAAAATAACTCGTTCCCATTACTCGTTATTGATTTGCAAAAGTAACTCGTTACTGTTATCGTTATTCAAAATATACGAGTCATTATTTTTAATTACTTTTTCTTCTTGACACTAATCTATAGAATCGAGAATAAAATATATGCAGATTTTTTCGATAAAAAATATGTCAAAATTTCATTTTTTAGTAGAGGAATAGAGCTTAAAAAATAAATGCTAGTAAATGTTGTGCGTTATTTTCATGAACGAAATAAATGTTATCACATTACATAATATATTGCATTTTTTGTAATTGTATAGAAGAAAGCGTCCTATTATGAGATAGGCGCCTAATATAAGATCGCGGCGTTTCTGTTAAACTAATAAACACTATCTATTGGTTTCACCATGAATTTATTGCTCTTGGATTGAAAACTATTTAGTAGACGATTCATTATTAGAACATGCCTGTAGTCATTGTAAAATAAGATTTTAGAATTTGGATGTCTCTTCATTTGGAAATTTCATTGAGATGCATTTAAATCTTGTTTATCATTTAATAAAAAAATAAATATTTAGCAATAAATTCATCATGTAGTGATAGAGTAAGGTCGTACCAATAGAAAAATATGGGATATGTTGAATTGATTACAGAAGTTAGATTTGATGATCGTAAAACCATGAGACGTGGAAATCGTAATATGAGATATAGTATTCCTAATATGAAATAACCCATGCTCCTATGTTATAATGAAAATCGTTACTAAAGTATAAATGTTATTGTACAATAAAAGGACAACCGGAATGAACGTAGAGTGCCTATATCTGCGATGCTTGAGTCTAGCTGAAAACGAGTTCTGGGTATAATCTATTGCATGCTCATTTTTCGCGCACGCTGGCTGTGTTTGTTTATATTTTAGAAATATTAAATAAAATTTTTTAATTGCAATACACTGATATATTTTGCATTTTATTATCAATTTCTCATATTAGGAATACAATTTTTTGACTTTGCGATTTGCTCACTTTTTACATTTCTTTAATTTTCAAAAAAAAATGGAATTTGAATTAAATTTTATATAACGTTATCTTATTAAATTCCTTTCAAAATGACCTATTATTTTTTTAAATTCTGCTTATAAACTTCTAGCATTTATTCAAAATGAACTCGATATCTCATAATAGGGACCTTTTCTCTACTTAAATAAATTTATTTGTCGTATTATGTACTTTTAATAAGATATCTTTAAATTATACGTTTAACTCTTAATACATATACAATTTTCTTTTATTGTGCATGATCGGGTCGTTTGTATGTTAATTAATTTTCATAATTTTTGTAAAGATTTCTTATATATATCTTATACATATTTTAACATCTTTAAAAAACATTTATGAAGTTGTATATTTAGAAAGAAGGAAAGGATAGAAAAAATTATTTAGCCGGGTGCAGTATTTCGAAGAAAAGAAACAAGATACGAATAACTCATCGTGAATACTCTAAGGGTAAAATTATATTATAATAAAAAAATAATATTATTTGTAATCTGCATTATATACATAAATATAATTTGTGAGATATAACGTAGAAAAAATTTTATTTTAAGAAACTAATATTGTAAAGATTATATCTGAGTTAGTCTATACGTGTGAACTGTGAATACAATGAAAAAAAGGCGTGATCGCGTGATTTAGATAGCCAATCAGACCGTTAATGTTTCATTTCTGTTTTCTATAATTACTATTAAACTTTTTACGTAGTTAGAAATAAAATAACGATAAAAGTAACTAGTGAAATTGTTACCGTTATCTCAAAAATGTAATTGCATTACCATGAACGTTACTCAGAAGAAAATGTATCGTTACCCATTTGTTATCGAAAAAAATAACTTATAACGATAACTACATTGCAAATAATGAATTACTTGCCAATCTTGATGAGTAAACTTACTCATATAACTTTGACAATAACGCGATCACAAGCGTGCAATTAGCTCAGCGTAAATGTATTAGACTATTGTTCTAGAGATCGTAGGTATCGTAGGTTCAAATGCGATGCGATGCGTTTTTCAACAATTAATTGTAGTTAATAAAACAGAACATAGATATGCGGAACAATAAGTAATAAATTGAACTGAAAAAATAAAAGTAATAACAAAAAATTATTATTTTTGTTAAGATATAACTGTAATTTTTTTTATTACATAAATTTATTACATATAAAAAATACATTTCTTTTACTTAAAAAAAGAGTTGCAAAATTATAAAAACTATTTTTTTAAATTTTAATAGGAAGGAACAACAAAAAATTTCTTTAAATCGAGTCGATGTCTATTATTATTTCTTAATTCTTAATGTATACGCCAGGCTAGTCGCCTGGCAGCGTTAGGTCAGTCGGTGACGACACGTCAGTCGCTCGCCGGTACCGGCGCCACTAGACAAAACGTGACGTTGCTAATGAGATGCTTGCAAATTTGCCATATTAGGTTTCTGATATGGCAGCATGGCATTCATATAAGAGCCATACTAGCCGCTCTTATCTAAATTTTTACTTGATATATTTTCTTTTAATAGTTTTATAGAATGATTAGGAGTTATGAGACGAAAGAAGAGAACGTTGGGGCCAAAGATAGAGAGAAATAAGTTTAAAAAATTTTTATTTTAAAAAAGTGTAATTTTATATTTAAGAAAATTAATGAAATGTAATTAAAGTAAATAATACTACATTGTTAATGTATAAATTGAATAATATGTAATATATATTGCAATATAATATATAAAGGAGCACAAATTATAACTAAACTTCAAAAAGAATTGAAGTCAACCACAAAATCATTGTCAATTAAATAACAAAATAAAATATATAATACAATTTAATACAAAAATAAATTACATTCAAAAAAGATCGGGATACCGGATTTACTCGATGATTTTTGAAAGAAATGCTTCTGACAAAGGTATAAAATTATATAAAAATTATAAGGAATAAAATGATCTATTTACAGATCTTATCAGTTTGACTTTGGATTGCGTCGCCAAAATTAGATCAAGGTGAATCGATTTTTTTAAAATGGATACTTTATTTTTGATATCAGAATCAGCTAATAGCTGATGTCAAAAGCTTTTCAGAACACTGTAAAAGAGTTATTTTTTATTAAGTACTTTTTGAATTATAAGACTTGAAAGTTATAGTATCGCCTGCATTGGCATTATGCAAGGTGTCCGCGAATTATATAGAGAGGTAAAAGATCTCGGTGAAATACCTCGAAAACTAAGCATTTTTCTACAGAAATGTGCAATTTTCTACAAAAGTTGTAGGTTTTAAATGATTTATTCATTGATCTGATCAGTATGACCTTGGATGGCGTCGCCAAGATCAGGACAAAGTAACATCGATTTTTTTAAACGGTACACCACATTTTTGATTCCAGAATTTAATAGTTAGTATCAAGGGCTTTTCAAAACACTACAATGAAATAATTTTTCATACTTTTCGAGTTGTAAGGCTTGAAAGTTACAGTTACTATCGGCATTAGCATTACGCAAGATGTCCAATTGACGACTAAAACCTCTTAAATATTAAACAAAAATGAACAACAGAAGGGCTTAGAGCCAAATTTTTCGATATTTAAATTCTTAAAAACATATATGTTTCGAGCTATTTGTCAGGTCATCCTCAGTGTATACATGATAATTAACGATCGATAAATTAATACAAATTTAATAAAAATCATAAAATAAAATAATTAAATATAAACGGAGTCTATTATGGAAAAGATGTGAATTCAATCATTAATGATTCAACTATTTAAAAATAAATAGTTAACTAAAACAATAGTTAAACTTTTAATTATATTTATTTTAATTTAAGAGTTTCTACTGCTTTGGATATGAATACGATATTAAAATTTACAAATTCAGAATTACGGATGTTGGATCGGATCAATGATGAATGTCGACTCTTGAAAAATGTTCGGATGATTGGAAAATGTATAAATGCCTTTCATAATTTTAAATTTGTTAATTTTGGCAATATTTCGATATTTTAGTATTAAGACTTTTGTTTCGAAATAACCTCTGCTACTAATGGGTGTCACGCAAAATGTACAGATCATCCTGTATATCTTTGAAACATGCGCTGCTTCTTATTTTACTTTTGTTGTTTCCTATTTCATTTAGAAATAGGAAATAATAAATAGAAAATAAGGAATAAAAAATAGAAGTGTTTTGTTTAATTGTGAAATAACAAAATGTATCAAATAAATATTTGAAGTAAACGTCGATGTAAATAGTAAATATTATTTGCCTTTTTTTGCACTTACAATGCAAAATACCTATTTGAAATAGTATTTGTATAGATGTACCTTTTAAATAAATATTTCTATTTAAACTATTTCTATTATTTCGCACAGAAAATATGTATTTACTATTTTCTATTTCAACTAACTATTTTTTCACAGCTTAACAGAGACGAATGCGATTAGAGTTAAGAAAATTAAAACAGTTCCGTTAGAAATTACTAATGTTATATTGTGATCTCTCTTAAATATTGTTCAGGATCATGTTCTGGATAACATTTGTCAAGATCAAAGTTATTAGAGATTATACTTCTTATTTTCATTTTTGCGCTAAAAATTCATTTTTACGTAAAAATTAAAATAGGAGATATAACCTCAAATAGTCTTGATCTTGACAAATGTTGTTTAGAATATGATCCTGAACAACATTCAAGAGATTTTAGCCGTCGGTTGAATACATAGCGTATTGCTAATGCCGACGATATTGTGTCCTTCAAGCCTTATAACTCAAAAAATACTTAATGACAAAATATTTTCTTATAGCGTTTTGGAAAGTTCTCGACATCAGCTATTAGATTCTGGGATCAGTAGGATATTTCGTATAAAAAAATCGATGTACTTTTAACCTGATATTGACAACGTCACCTAAAGTCAAACCGATAAAATCAGTAAATAGATCTTCTTGAATCCTACAAGAATATCTTGTAAGTTTTGACGAAATAATAGTGTATAGATAAAGCAGAGTAAGCTGAATCGAAAAGTTCTCTACCATTTTGCAATTTTCGCAATAGTTAACAAGATATTAATTATTAACTATTGCACAATATTGGTCTTCAATAATTTTTTACTCGAATACTATCAACTTTTCAAAAAAACTGCAAGAGATAAAAATTGTTTTTTTTTTTCATAGAACTCTAAAAATTTTTTCAGAATTTTTTATCAACTTTTTAGTACTGCATTTCTTATTTTTAACAACAAGAAGAAATACGATATTAAACAATTTTGAAAAAATTCTGATAAAATTCTCAGAACTTTATAAGAAAAAAATAAACAATTTTTGTCTCTCGCTGTTTTTCTGTAAGATTAAAAATATTTGAGTAAAAAATTATTGAAACCAAATTTCAGTGATATTTAGTAATTAATATCTTGTTAACTATTGCGAAAATTGCAAACTATTATAAAAATTGTAAAATGGTGGAGGACTTTTCGACTCAGTTTAGTCTGCTCTATTTACACACACACATGTTTTGTTAAACTTACCAGACATTCTGTATATACAGTGTAAGTAATTTTAAGTAACACTAAAATGTCTGGAAAAATATCCAGAGACATGGTAGCGTCTCGGCGCTAAGAAAACGAGTAGCGTTTTAGAACGAGACAATACCGGGTATCTTTACACGGAGCGGTGTTTTTCCGAGATTTCGGTCATTATATCTCAATAATGGCTGTGCTGATCAAATTTTATGTATGGTCAATCGATAGCTTATACCCGATTTGTATAATGCATTTATTTAAAGTGCATTTATTATTTTTATATTTGCCCTACAAGCAGAGATATTGCATCAAGTTCCAAATTTTTTTCAAATTTTAGGAAGCGTTATTGTTACTACTATTAATGTCATCTTCGTCGAATGTTTGGCCTATGGATTACTTCTCGAACTTTAGTCGACAGATGATAATCTCAATCTTTTTATTTTACTTTTCAATAATTCTTTAATGAACAACGATCGACTGCTAAAACTATCCGATGGTCACTTAGATTAACCTTAACTTTTAGTCATAACCTTAATATATATATTAAGGTCAATTTATTTTTCTTTTATAACTTTGTAATGCGTGGTATGACTGCTATAATCTTCCGAAGGTTATTTGATGATCTTCATAAGGCGTGTGAAGATCAAAGTCATCGGAGGTGAATTGCATTTTAATTTTAATAACTTTTCAATAATCAACGAGTAACTATCAAAATCCTTCGATGGTCACTCAAGATCATGACCTTGATAATATATATGAAGGTCAACATTATCGGAGTTGAATTCTCTATTTTATTTTTAATAATTTTGTAACGTGTGATGAACGACTGCTATAATCTTCCGAAAGTTATTCAGTATAATAACTTTCATAACGTACAAAAGAATCAAGGTTATTGAAAGTGAATTGTCCATTTTAATTTTAATAACTTCTTAATAATCAATGAGCAACCTAGAATCCATCGATTCCAGGGTCATGACTTTGACAATATATGTCATGGTTATCGAAATTGAATTCCTTATTTTATTTTTAATAATTTTTTAATGGGTGACTGCTAAACCTTCCGAAGGATGTAGGAAATGTAGCAGAAAAACAAGTATCATATGCCGCAGATCTTAAATATTACTTCAATGTCTTTAATATAATTTGTTATCGTCGTCACCACGGGGAGATGCCCTGGACGCAGAGAAATTGGATAAGACTAGTGGTACATGGTCATAATAGCGAACTTTGGATAGTTCTAGCACTCAACAAATCTCTCTTATAAAGTTGGGTTTATGGAATTTTTTATTCTCTTTTGATACCTTAAAATTTTAGGCATTTCTCAAAGTTGTTCATCCGGGACCCAAATTCTCCTATAAAACTGAGCATAAGCTTTTTTTCTTTAACCATATAGCAAAGAAACATTTCTTTAAATCGAAACAATCTTTTCTCTGGGTGTAGAATAGTATTTAATATTGTATGTATAACAAAAATAATACGTTATTTAAAAAAATTTTTTTTTGTTAGTAATTTTTTAACGAAGATGACTGCGAGCTAAAACCTTTTGAACGTCACTCGGGGTCATGACCTTGACCACATATGTCAAAGTTAAGGTCGGAAAGTGCTCCGACTATACTAAACATTTATTGAATTATGATAAGATTAATGTTTTAAAACAAGATAATCAATCTCATTAATATTTTAAATTTATTTGCGCATCAAT
Organism: Acromyrmex charruanus; assembly: GCA_017607545.1. Classification (NCBI taxonomy): domain Eukaryota; kingdom Metazoa; phylum Arthropoda; class Insecta; order Hymenoptera; family Formicidae; genus Acromyrmex; species Acromyrmex charruanus. The sequence goes on from JAANIC010006825.1 coordinate 221,509, forward strand.
ATGGAATGAATAATTTGAGTATCTATGAAATATGGCAATCTTTAGGGGAGTATTTTTCGGTTGCTATTAAACGAGATGCATTAGAATTTTTTACAGCTCTTTTACAAAATATGATTATATAAAAAATATGGTAGAATCAAGTTGTTTCTATTTTTTGTTGCAATTCGTGTGGTGATACAAAAGTTATTACTGATATTAATGTCTTTCTTTCAATTTCTGTTAATAATTTGAAGAAGAAAATATAATCTTGATGTTATAATCTTGATGATTTATTAAAACCATTTTCATCACATTGTTGTCAATCGTTTGAGAAGTCATGTAAACGTTGTGGAAAAAATAATAAATTATTTAAACGTGAATTAGTTTCGACAAAAGAAATATTTATTATTAACTTAATGTCATTTTGTTTAAAAGATGATAAATTCGTAAAGATATCACACAAGTTTACGTACAACAACGAAAATAATAGGGTAACTCCGTCAAATACGCCGCTCTGGGATTTACGCAGAAGTCAGAAAAAATAGAAGGAATGGGAGTAATTTTTCCGCAATTACATGCCTTTATATTAGTGTTACGTCCAAACCCTTGAAATTTGGTCAAGGAGACAATAAGGGAGAATGGAGAGGGTATGGAAGGACGGTTAGACTCAATCTCACAGGTATACGCACGGGGGCGAACACCTGTGAGTCGTACGCACCTTTTAAGTCCCGGAATGTGGGTCAACGTCCGAAGGGACCCTATGACACCTGTTCCGCTGGACAGTGCGAACGTCGGTCCTATCTTTCGGTCAAGGAACTTAATCCCTTTGACTCGGGAGTGGACCTCGTGCGATCTCGGGTATTCGAGGAAAGTGAATACGAGGGGTGATGGCAATAAAAAAAAACGGGGAAGTACCTTAGATTACATTTATTAACAAAAAATAAACAAGGTGTCTATTATGACTACAATTTGTGAATGCGTGTATGTGTGTGTATACAATGAATGTGTTTTTCCATGGGAAACGCGGGGTGGACGGTAAATAATTATGACTTACTTATAAGTTGTCTCCAAGATATCGGGTAGGCGAGTGGGCCAAGGAGGTCCGTCGTCAGCGAAGAGTGTCTTCAGTTGCGATTTTTTAAGAATTCACACTCGGATCGAACGCGGGTTAATTTTTCGGATTGTTCTAGATAACTACTTGCTGATGCCGTCTCCATGGTTTTAAAACTCTATACTGACGCGGACTAGATGAGTTTAAATCCCGTACTGACACGGACTAGATGAGTTTAACTCCCGTACTGACTCCCGTACTGACTCCCGTACTGACTCCCGTACTGACGCTCTGTGCTTCCGCGGGACCTCTATTTATACCCCGAAAAAAGGGTGTGGACCTCTTTGTTTAGGATCCTAATGTTAGTTGCAATGTCACGCGAGATTTACGATTTTTATAAAGTTTTATCGTGAGTGCTCTAAAGTACATAGAGTAGTTTTGGGAAAAAGAGAAAGTGATTTATGGTTTAAAAAAAGGCCAAGATTGCTTCGAGACGGATGACGAATTCTATTATTCTTGCGGAAAATATGACTAGATAAGCAGATGGTTACCATGCTATTATTGTCAGTGCGAGTTTGGTTTCAGATAACGCTCCTGTTGAAAGTTATTCTATGCGTTTATGATTTTTCTTAAGTGCGGTATGGCGCTTGTTTTAAGATAAAGTTGTTATTCAGTCTCGGATGATAAAGCTTAGAATTTTACTATTGCGTGATGTCTTTGCAATCTTGTCTTTTTTTTGGGCCTACATTAAACTTATCATTTTTTCTGGGTTGATTGACGTTTACGAGTTTTCGCGGCCCCTGACCGGTCCCTCTTTCAATTCTATCAGTCCGTTATCAGAAGGCGTTGCTCGGGTCTCGTAGACGCCCATAATCGCGGCGAAGAGAAAAAAGATATCGTGGCGTCTGTAGGACGTAACATTAGTATTGTGTTATGATTTCAGCTTCTTAATGTTAATATTAATGAAATTATTGTGAGTTGAATCAATTTGTCTGTAATAAGTAACGTCATCATAAATTATAATTTATTGTACATAAAATGATTATTGTAGGTATAAATTAGTAATTATTTCGTGATATATACGTGTAGAATAGTAAAGCATGTTGTGTAGCAAAATACAAGTGCTTTGCTTTCATATTTTTTGTTTAGTTTGTTAATCTTATATATTTCACCTGTTTGGGATATACGGCATTTTTAGCGAGCGGGATTTATGCCCATTAAAGCATACAAAATGCGCAGATTGAATTTAGTGTACTAAATGCAGTAAATGCATTCTATGAAATATGTATTTCATGTCATAACACTTGTAATATATGTAGGAATTATAATTATTATTTATTGCTTCATATACATATTTACCATTCTTATTTCTTAATAAAACTTTATAAACACATTTTATAAGTTTCTGTATCATTATGCGTCTTATTTATATGCATTATTTGTAAATAAGTCATACATATCTTCCCTCCTTCCCCCTATGAGTAGTCATATATCCCATCCCTATGGAATATACGGCAAAAATGCAAAGGTTTCAAAAAGTTTATTTTTTTAATATGAAAAATTAATATTTTGGATTTCTAATATTTTTTTCATAGTAGTAGACAATACAAAGTTTTTACTGATATAGTTCGTTTCTTATAAACATATTGTAGTAAATAATACTTAATAAATTAAGTTTTTGATTGGTACGGCATATATACCAGAGTTATCCTTGTTACGTCCAAACTCTTAGAAATTCGGTGAAGCAATGAGGGAGAATGGAGAGGGTATGGAAGGACGGCTAGACTCAATCTCACAGAGGCGAACACCTGTGAGTCGCACGTACTTTTTCGGTCCCGGAATATGGGTCAACGTCCCGAAGGGACGCTATGACATCTGTTCTGAGGGACAGTACGGACGTCGGTCCTACGTTTAGATCAAGGAACTTAATCCTTTTGAACCGGGACTAGACCTCGTGCAATCTCAGACGTTTAAAGGAAAAACAATGCGAGAGGTTCAAATAAATGCTAGGAAAATATAATTGACTTACATTTATTAAAAAAAAAAGAAAATTAAGTTTATACAAGATATTTATACATATTTTTACATAAAATAAGAAAAAAACTTATCATTGTACGTGTAATTACAATCGATTTGTTTAATGTGATTGAGTAAGAATTTAGTTATGGAGGTGTGAGTGTGTGTGTATGTGTGTATGAGAAAAGGAAATAAGGTTATTGGGTATTGAAGGCGAGGAAAGTGGTGCAGGAGCACATCGGGATGAGGTGCTTGTACAGGACGGTGTAAGGACTGGGATTGCCTGGGATGTAGACCTGTAACTATTCTATCCCCTTCATTGGAGGGGGAAGAATACATTCTAAATAGCCGATCCCAGTCGATCGGCACGGGATCCGACTAAGAAGGAGGAGTTGGTTTAAGAGAGGAGGGAGAGGAAATCCTTCTTCGAGGGGAGGAGAGAGAGGAAATCCTTCTTCGAGAGGAGGAGGGAGAGGAAATCGTTTCTCGAGAGGAGGGGAATAATTCAGGATTTCTTGGATGACGGAATCGATGACAGGAGGAGAGGTGAGGTCTAATGGTTGTGTCTGATACGAGACTGGCGAGTATGAGATCTCAAGATAGCGGTCGGTTGTGGCTTGGCTATGCGGACGGTTCCGCCTAGACGGTTCCTCCTGACATAAGGGGTTCGTCCTCGTTTTCTAATTGACGTACTAGCGCGCACTATAACCGAAGGGTAAAATATATATGTTTCGTTAGAAGCGTGTATAAGTGTGTATATATATATACGAGGTCTGTTCAAAAACTATCGCGAATTTTGTGTTTTTCCAAAAATTATTTATTTATTCATGAATATGTATTTTGTTCCCTTCAAAGTAATCCCCATCAGATATTATACACTTGTGCCAACGTTTTTTCCAATCCTCGAAGCACTTCAAAAAATCATTTTTTGTGATCTTGTTCAGCTCCTCCTTCGATGCCGTCTTTATCTCCTCAATCATAGCGTAGCGTCGTCCTTTCATGGGCCTCTTCAGTTTTGGGAACAAGAAAAAGTCACAGGAGGCCAGATCTGGGGAATACGGTGGCTGCGGCATCATTAGTGTGTTGTTTTTGGCCAAAAATTCGCGCACAAGCAACGATGTGTGAGCAGGGGCGTTATGATGGTGCAAAAGCCAATTTTTGTTCTTCCACAAATCCGGGCGTTTCTGGCGGATTGCTTCGCGCAAATTGCCCATAACTTGCAGGTAATATTTCTTATTGACCGTTCTACCCTGTGGCAAGAACTCATGATGCACCACGCCCTTGCAATCGAGGAAAACTGTAAGCAAAACCTTCACATTCGACCGAACTTGGCGCGCTTTTTTCGGTCTTGGCTCGTGCGGCCATAAACGTTGATAAACGTTGGATAAACGTTGCTTCGGTCCAAGGTAGCTTCACCATATGTTACAGTCAACATTCGGAATGCGTCCGCGCACTTAATTTTGTTTTTCACACAAAATTTGATACAGATTCTTTGATCCATTTTTTGGAATAGGCAAAAATCGAAGACGAGCCAAAACACGTGCAAGCAAAGCAGCTGTCAAAAATTAACTGAACATTCAAAATGGCCGAACTTGTCGGCATAAGTGAGAGACATGAGTACCAACATAACGCCACAAAAAAATCGAAAATCGAATATACGTAACCCGCGGAAATTCAAAATTCGCGATACTTTTTGAACAGACCTCGTATATATATATATATATATATGTTTGTTTTTATGCGGGGAGACGTGTGGATGAACCGGAAGGAATGGCAAGGCGATTTACTGGTTAGCTGGTGAGTCCACGAGATCTCGGGTAGCTATTGGTTGAAATGAGGAGGCCCGCTGTCCATGAAAGAGCGTCAGAAGGGCAGTCGCAGTGGCAAATGACTGGGTGATCCCAATGATGATTGCTGCCCACAATTTATCTTTTTTTTTTTTGCACTTGCATAAAAAACGCGAACTGGCGTGATTGTCGCGGGTTTTCGTAGCCTGATTTCCGCACTGAGCGCAGTTGATCCCAACAATGATTTGATGCACTCGAATACAAATACGCGAACTTACTACTACGTAGTTTTTTGATGTGAATTGTACTAATGTGAACCGGGTGAGTTTGACTTTTATACTGATGCTCTGCGTTTCCACGGGACCTCTATTTATACTCCGAAAAAAGGGCATTGTGCCCTTTGTCTAGGATGCAATAATTAGTTGCAATGTCACGCGAGATTTACGATTTTTATATCTATCATTGTTAATCTAAAGTGCACCGTTAAAGGATTTTCGAGAAGAAAAGGAGTGATTTACGTTTTTCTTTAAAAAGGCAAGATTGCTCCAAACGGATAACGAATTTTGTTATCCTCGCGGAAAATATGGCTTAGTAAACAGATGGTTACCGTGCACAATTAGTTTTACGTGCAGGACAACCATTGTCAGTCGCGAATCTGATCTTAGATAACGCTATCGTGGGAAGTTATCCCATGTGTTTTATGATTTTTTAAGCGCGACGTGGCGCCTGTTTTCCTAAGATGAAATTGTTGGTCAGTCTGGGACGACAAAGCTTGGATTTTCACTATTGCGTACATCACTACTTCGGTACATTTATAATATCTTTTGCAATCTTGTCACTCTTCGAGCCTTCATTAAGGTTGTTATTCCTTCCGGGTTGATTGGCGTTTACGAGTTTTCGCGAAGCTTGTGCGGTCCCTTTTTTTAGTTCTGTTACCGTTATCAGAAAACTCTGCTCGAATCTCGCAGACGCTAACCATAGTCGCGACGTGGAGCCGAAGAAAAGAATCATGGCCTCTGTAGGACGTAACACCCTAATAGCTGAACAGGCATATAAAGTTATGAATGCTATATTTTATTATGGTTCCTGTATCGAAGATTATTATAAGGGTATGTGTACAGAAGAAACATCTTAAATTCAAATTGATGATGCGCAAGTTATAAAAAAACATAGTCTAAAGGTGATAAAGATATTTATATAATATATTATTTTTAGAGAAAAACGTTTTCAAACATATATATTAATCAACATATATTTACAATCATTCCAGGTTGAAATCATGTTATATATTGCAAAAAGTATGTTTACTGTTTATAAGAAAACGTTTAACATTATAAATTGCATCATATCAGTACAAATTTACTTAAAAAAAAAAAATAAAGAAGCTACGTGCTTGTCGAAAAAAGCTATTGTACAACATTATCTGTTTCAATTAAGTAATAACAGCTTTAATTTCCTTTCAATTCTTTGAAAAATACAGATGACCATCATTTTGATATTCATGTTGACATTTTTATATTACAATTATAAGATGATAGAGGTGGTGGTGAGATTTTTTTATATCTAAATGGTAAGATTTATAATTATTCTAGGTTGAAACCATGTTATGTACTACAACCGTGCTCGCGAGCAGTTAATTCGCGACGGCAGGGATAGGTCGTCAAAAGTGGGGAAATTGTCGGAAGACGAGAGAGTGGTAGGCTATAAAAATTCCAAACGAAATAATCAAGAAATAAAGAACAATTATATTTGGCAAATCGTTTACATGCAATTTTCGGAGCCTCGCTCCCTCCGCTCGATACAATCTATTCTTACAAAAGGACAACGACGACTTATTTCTAACACCGAGTGACAAGTGTACTCTGCAATACGAGCTCTCACTTCTCTCCGCGGTCACCTCAGATGGTAACTGATAAACGACAATCGATTATTCACAAGATCTCTCGACAGCACGCAAGAATTCATACTCAAAGTAATATCCGTTATCGGAGAGGGTAACGCCGACGCGAAGCCGAACGCTAACTCGAAAGCACGACACGATCACAATAATTGTTTCGAAACAAAACGAAAGCCTAAAATTGATTCGACTATGGCAAGAGAGGCGAGCGCAAAGCATTCAACTCGACAACGCATAATTCATTTAATCACGATGCTTGAGAGAATGATTTGTGGCTCGTTATTGCACGACTCCACACGATGGCCATTAAGCCGGCCGCTTTCCTCGACGTGAGCTTTCCATGCGCGATCCACCCAAAGCTACAAATCTGGATCAGTAGCTTTACAGCAGCGACGGCGATGCTCGTCTCACTCTCTGTGTCCTGATTCTTCCGTTATCCTGCTAGGCAATCTTCCTCACGGCAGCGATTCTTGAAAATTCTTTCGTCAGCGGCAACTTCGCACGTCCTTTACGTCGGCTCAGCCAAAGCACGAGTGAGGCCCGCGAGGGCCGTTCGACTCCTCCCCTTAGGAAGCCGATTGGCTCCTGCTTATTACGCTGTCCGCATGCTGCACAAGTCCTCGCGGCCGCGAATTCTTGCTCTTAAGAGCGCGTAATATAATTTCCTTTCAAAACTGCTTTTCCGCCTGAGGCCCCGAAACTTTCCGAGCAGACGGGGGATGTCCTGGCAGCTCCTTTTCCAGCTCCACGTCGGGGACATATGTCCCCTACGGACGTCTGTATGGTCCCTAGGTAGTCGGGAATTTTCGTCTTCAATCGTACTCTGCAAGGGATGTGCGACTTAAGAAGGTTTTAGGGCGACAGCGAATCACAAATATACAAAACAATACGATCAGTGTGTCCGGGTTCCCGTGTGGACGAGCTTACAACATAGTGTCGCCTCTTCTTTCTTTCTTCCAATGTAATCTTCCTTCCCCCGCTGGCGGGTGAAACGACAATAATTACAGAATAGCAGCTGCCGAGCGCGATCCTAACTTTAATTGTGAGACCAATCACTAACGAAAGAAAAATCTTAACGAAAAGAGAAAAGTTATTAAACAAAAACAGACAATTACGGGAGTAGTGCACGTTCGCAGGTGCGCTTGCACGCGCGCTCGCATGCGTGTTCGCCCTCCGAGCCGGGAGGACACGCGATTCCACCGCTGACAGTTCGCGACAGTACAACGGATAAAAATTGTCATGTCACAATATGTTGCAAAAAAATGTATAAACTGTTTATAAGATTTGCTACAAAATGCGTGATATCAGTACAAACTTACATTTTTAAAAAAGATAAAAAAAGGCACTAAGAATATATGTGTTTCTCGAATAACCTAAGTGTCTAACCCAATTAATAATAGTTTTAATTCTTCTTCAAGGATATTCTTATTGAAGGTCTTCTTATTCCAATCTAAGTAATGGCAGCTTTAATTCTTTGTCAAAAATTATTACTCCTCGAAAAAATTAATGTATCAAATAAAAAATTAAAACCCAGATGCTACAGTCTTAGCTAATCAAGTTAAATCCTATCAAGTTAAAAAGTAAAACCAAAATGATACTATTTTTGTTATTTACTTTAATGATATGTATTATTGTATAAAAGATTTGATATCAACAAAACTGACGCCAAGTTAAATTCCATAAAATTTTATATATCATTCGTAAAAATGATTTGATATTAACAATTGGCGCCAAGTTAAATCCCATACCAAATTAAATAAATAATATTAACTTTAATGATATGTATTATTCGTATAAAAGATTTGATATTAACAAAATTGGCATCAAGTCAAATCTAATACTAAATTAAATAAAAAATGTAATCCAAGTAATACTATCTTTAATTTTTATATAATGAAACCTATGTATAACAGATAAATCGAGTTGATCGTCACATATCTCGATATCAGGGATATTGAATTGATCGATACATTGCGAATTCGTCATAACGTTTTTTTTTTATTCGTATGCTCATCTAGATACTTTCTGTTTCTTATTCCATCTTCTTCTTGTATTCATGACCGTTATGTGAAATATATGGAATTCTTTGTCAAATAAACGCTTCAACAAAACGGCGTAGCTAAACGCGCAGCCGGATTCAAAAAATGGCGCAATGTATGTCACTGTAATCAAGAGGACCGACATCATTATGCTGTCAATACAGCGATATTTCTACGAAATAGATGTCTATCGAGAGTAACAGGACACAAAACACCATTAGAACTATGGAGCGGAAATTCAAGACGTTTGGTTCTCATGTAACTGCTTTGAGGAAAAGACTTGGTTTATGGGACGCAAGAGATGAAAATTTCGTGTTTGTTGGATATAGTACAGAATCGAAGGCTTATCGATTATGGCATAGAGATACAATATAAGTAATTAAGAGTTGTAACGTCCGTTTTATTGAGAATCCTCGATTTGTAACTCAAAGATCACCACAAGAAGTGAAATTATCTCTTCAATCAATAGATACGAAAGTCGAGACAATAAGCGAGAGACCAAGTACAAATGATGATGGAATACAGAGGACGAACGATAATGGTTCAACCGACAGCACTGATTATGAAACTTCAAATAATAGAGAACGAATAATCGAAATATACGATAATACGTCAAAGGAATTGAAGAATCAAAATGAAAAAGAAGTACATCCCCTCCCAATGATAAATCCATCGAGAGGACTTAGAAGGCCGAAGATCATACGTACTGGTCAGCGAGGAAGACCGAAAAGGGAGTGTCACATCGCAGAGATGGAAATTGATCCATTATCAGTAGAAGAAGCTATATGTAATGTTTATAAAAATGAATGGCTAGAGGTGATGCAAAGTGAGTATAATTCAATAAAAGAGTGCGGAACCTGGGAGCTCACAGAATTACTTCTAAGTAAGAAAGTAATAAATTGTAAATGAATCTTTCACACGAAAAAATGTTAAAACGGTGAAGTGGAGAGGTATAAGGTAAAATTGATGGCTCGTGAATGTCAACAACGCCACGGAATAGACTTTGACAAAGTCTACGCTCCTGTCGCAAGGAAACTGTACATATCCTATTTGCTCTGGCTGTCAAAGAGATGTATATTCATCAAATAAATTATTATAGACTACGTTCAAGAAAACCTTTCATCAGAAATCTACATGGAGCAATCGCCCATATTTGAAATACCCAAACAGAATAAAAAGGTATGTAAATTGCTACGCCCCCTACATGACTTAAATCCGGTAGAGAATGACATCAGAAGTTACGATCATACTTGAACAGAATTGGGCTACGACACTCTGAAATTGAACTATGTTCGTTCGTGGGACAAATACACGGTGACGACATAATTGTTATTGTATACGTAGACGACTTGTTTATAAGGAGTGTATCGATTGCGCACATTATCAATCGGACACGACAGTATTTCCCAATCGGACACGAACCTGATTGGACACGGACCCGATCGAACACGGACTCGAACTTACAGCATTGCATTAGGATACGGACCCGATTGCACACAGATCCGATTGCACATTGATCCGATTGCGCACCGACCCGACTGCGCATCGATCCGATTGCGCACGATCCAATTGCACACTGATCCGATTACGCATCGACCCGCTTATCTACCGATCCTATTGCATACCGACCAAATTGCGCACAGATCTAATTGCGCACAACCTGATTGCACACAGACTGTTCTCGCATCCCACTGTCTTCATGGGTTAGAAATATTCCAAGCACTGTCTACTGCAGTTTCTAGGCGATTAGGCCTCAAGCGGTAGGATATTATTTTTTTTTGTTCGGAGCGGCGTAGTCAATAAATACTAGTTTAAGTACACTCCACTGTCTACATGACAGATTTCCTAATCTCAACAACAGTACAATTATAGAAGTTATACGCTCCTTTGCAGGGGAGGAGGAGGAGGAGGGAGAGTGAGAGTCGCTTCGCGTGGATATATAAATACTTATTTATATTTTTTCATTATCTACTAATATTTTCCCCGTTTTTCCGATCGCTATTGCGGCTGATTGAGTTTGTGTGCAATCCGATCCGTGCACAATCGGGTCGGTGCGCAATCGGATCCGCGTCCTAATGCAATGCTGAGAGTCCGATCGCGTCTTTGTCTGATCGGGTCCGTGTCCAATTAGAAAATACTGCCGTGTCCGATCGATAATGTGCGTAATCGAGCCTCACTCTACTTATAGCATCACAAAATTTGAAGATACATCGATAAAAACCTTACTGTGTGGAAAATTCAAAATGAAAAACTTAAGAGTGACCGAAATTTTAGGAATGCGTGTCAAATGAAAGGGAATAATGGGAAACATACATATCTCTTAAGAGGCATACATAAAAAAAGTTATCGAAAAATTTAATATGACTTGTGCAAACTCAGTCTCTATTCTGATAGAAATCAGCGTATAAGGAAATCCTTATTTCATGAGGATGAGGCAACATCAAAAGAAAAGAATAATGAGATGAAACAAGTGCAGTATCGAGAACTTGTTAGGAGTTTGATCTACCTAGCGAATATCACAAGATCTGATCTGGCATTTACAGTAAATACATTGAGCCGTTTCAATGCAAATCCTAGAAGGATTCGTTGGAAAGCAATGAAACATGCCTTGAGATATTTAATCGCTACTTCCTGTCTGGGAATCACTTATATCAAATCTGGCAGACCTCTTCACACTATTGACTCCTATTGGAGAAAAAAACATCGATAATCGACGTTCTTATATCTAGTTCTCATATTAGCTCAAGACCCGATTAGCTGGAAGTCTAAACAACAAAAATCGGTCGCCGTTTCGACCATGGAAGCCGAATATGTGGCACTTTCTGAAGTGGTAAAAAAGGCGATATATATACGGCGTCTCCTTACGTATATGGATGCCTACGTGGAGGACTCAACATGTATTAACTTCGATAATCAAAGCGCTAAGATTCAGTAAGGACAGCATATATAATCAACGAAGCAAGCACGTGGATATCCGTTCTAGACGTTTCCATTTTATGAGGAAAGTTCTGGAGGCGAAAGAAATTATTGTGCAGTACGTCTTGTTCGATATTAAAATGCAAGGAGATACTAAAACTAAATTCATCTTAAATCATACATTTGTTTACCGTGTGTGTCGATGAGGTGAATGTTGATATAAGAGATAATTCGAATCAATTGTCACACGTGTCTATCGAATTAATTAATACATTACGAATTCGCCATAACGTTTTCCTTGTTTTATACTGTTAGTTCTTTAATTTTTTTTTAGTAATACTTGAATTGATTCGAGATAACGCAATTTTGTGATATAACAATTTCTTTTAAGAAGAAAGCCATTTGGATTGGAATAGGAAAATCCTTCAATAGAAATGCAAAGATATACACTTGGGTTTCATATAAAAATTAAAGATAGTATTAGATTATATTTTTTATTAAATTTAATATGGGATTTAACTTGGCACCAATGTTGAGATCAAATTTTTCTACGAATGATACATAAAATTTTGTGAAATTTAACTTGATATCAATTTTGTTGATATCAAACCTTTCTACGAATGATACATATCATTAAAGCTAATAATAATAAAGGCAGTACCACTGGATTTTACTTTTATAGAAGATTTGATAGAATTTAACTTGATTAGTTAAGACTGTAGCATGTAAATTTTAATTTTTCATTTGAAACATTAGTTCTTTCCAGGAAAAATAATTTTTGACAGAGAGTTAAAGCTACCATTACTTGGGTTGGAATAAATAGACCTTCAATAAGAATATCTTTGAAGAAGAATTAAAACTATTATTAATTGATTTAGAACGAGTAAATCTCTTAACGGCATACACCACAACGCAAGATGTTCGTAGCAAAAATTTTAATTTTAATCATATACCAATTAGAAAAATAAATGTTTCGACCTTAAATTAGGTCATCTTCAGTATTACAAAATTACAAATTCGAAATTATGCATATAATATATTATCGCAACACAATATAAAGAGTTTGAAATCCCGCGTAATAAATTATAAGAAAAATTCAAAATGATAATGTTCGCAACAAGTTATCTTTGCTATGTTAAATCTTAAAAAAGAAGGTAGTCAAATATTATATCGTATATATTCTTGTCTATTGTTAAAATTCAATTAGTCCTAGTTCAGTCGCTAGTCCTCTTTGGTTATTCACATATAATTTCCAGATTCTAATGGAATGAATATAGTTACATTAATAATTCAGAATTACAATTAAGAAAGCACAATAATATCTCACCTATGCGCAATAATTTTTATGAGTCCTATCAGCATGTGATGAACTTGTGTTAACGAATAAATTATCAGAGACTGTATGTTAAACTCAGAGCATGACAGTACAATTTATAAATAATTTTCGTCGAAAAACTGAAAGAGAGGGTAAGTGGGGGTTAGTGGAGTTAAGTGGGGGAAGCTATATTAAGCAAAGGAAAATATGCTTTGGGTACGTTCTGTATCATTTTGTATGTTAATAGCTTTGATTTGTTTTTTGATGCATATCATTTCAGACATGAATCTTTTTTGAAAAGAAACATGGTTCTAAATCTAACAATGAAATATTCTCCCAATCTAATTCATGTCCATATTCCAACTGATGTATACATATTCTGATACTACTATACGTGAGCTTTTGGATCTCTCAATATATATTCACTTTATGCTCCTTTATTCTTGTTTTAACTTTTCTTTTAGTCTGATCTATATATGAAATATCACAATTGAGGCAACTTATTTTATATACCATATTACAATGTTCCATCGTGTCCAACTTATCTAATCTAATGACAGACTTTAACGTATTCATGGGTTTATAAACTACTTTGAAATTATTCTTTTCGGCCACCGATTTGAAATTTTCTGAAATTTCGTGCATGTAAGGTATCGTGAAATAAATATTTGGATTATTATTATTCGGATCATTGATGTTCTTGGTTGTATTCGTATATAAATCTTTTTTCCTCGATAATATTTTTATTCTGCTATTAATTGTGGAGAAGATTATATAGGACTTATTATATACCTATTATCTAAAGGATAGCTATTAGAGAGTAGAACATTGATCATAAACTCAATATTTTTCTTATGATAATCCGGATGCGCAAGGAAAAGAATTCTGTCGAGCTGCTCGATTATCACTCCTTTTTGTGTTTTATTGGGTGGTTAGATTTGTAATTTAAATAACGTCCCGAATTCGTTGGTACTGAAGATGACCTAATTTAAAGCCGAAACATTTATTTTTCTAATTGTTATATGATTAAAATTAAAATTTTTGCTACGAACATCTTGCGTTGTGGGGAGTATGCCGTTAAGAGATTTACTCGTTTTAAAATTTGACCACGTATTGACTTTTATTGTAATTGGTTTAGACACTTAGGTTTTATTCGAGAAGCATGTATATGTTCTTAGCGCTTTCTTTTACCTTTTTTTAAAATGTAAGTTTGTACTGATAATAGGTACGGAAGAATATGTCAGACAAAAGTTGTTTAGTTACTAGCGGGAAGAAAAACGATGATTGATCTTGATAAGATGTTTGTAAGGTCAATTCAAGGTTACCTAAAATTTTTTATATGGAAACCTCAATTTTTTATTTCACATCCCAGATATCATGACAAGAATCTTAAAATTATAATAAACACTTTGCTGGAGAATGATTATCCTCCTGATTTTATTTTTGAGATAATAAATTTAAGATTGAAAGCGTTAATCCACAAACAGTCAAAGGCACAAAACAATATGATTAACTCGCCACCAGAACAAGAACGTGCTTCTTGGTTCTTATTACCGTATGTTCAATCGATTTCGAATAAATTCAGGATCATTACTGGTAACTTGAACATGAAGCATTTTTCAGTTTAAATAAGCTCAGAAGATTTGTGAAAGTTCAAAATGTTCTCCAGAAAGAATCAAATAAGAATGTGGTTTAAAAAATTGAATGCAAAGATTATGCAACATGACATATGTACAGGTCAAACTGGCAGAAAACTAAAAACAAGAATTCAAAAACATCATCGATAAATTAATAACTCCAATGACACTAGATCGGTCGTCACAAACTTTCATTAAATCATGATTTCGATTTGGGAGAACGTCAAAATTTTAGACCGTGAACGTTATTTGAGAAGAAGACTGGTATCTGAGATGTTACATGTACAAATGCAAAATAATAGTCTTAATTTACAGTCTGACACCGAATGCATCATGCGTATATTTCTATTTTAAACAAATTATAAATAATTTATTATTTTAACGCTTGATTTTAGCCTTGTAAACAAAGACAATATATGTATGTACCTATGACACACTTTCAAAATACCATCAGTCTTAACTTTGTCGTGCCTTGACTAACATGTATTCTCTTCTATTCTGACTATTGATATATATCTATTATAATTATTGCACGAATTCATGGACAATATTCTTTATAATTTATTTGTTTTTGTAATCACATCTCTCATCATCTCTAATAGTAAGTCACCTATTATTAGAAGTTTTTATAATCTACCAATAATATGGTACATTTTTCACATTCATTCCAGAATAATTGTATAAAATTGCATCTCATTTATGATCACTCAATCCTTTAGTGGCTACTTTTGATGCATGTTGAGGGATGTTTCATATTTTTGAAGACTGTAGTAACACTGATAATGACTCTAAAAGAAGTCGAAACGTTCGTATGAAAATATATTCAATTAAATATTGCACTGAATAACATTATTATTTAATCACGCTCCAACAATCGCGTTACACTCTCATTTGCCTTAATTCTTACTATTCACTATTTTTTATTTCATGCTCATATTGCTAAAGTCAAGAGCTTTTCAAAACATTGTAATAAAATTATTTTCATTAAGTACGTCGAGTTATATAAGGTAACTTATATGTTACAGTACTGGCAGCATTACATAAGGTGTCCGACCGACGACTATAATCTCTTGAATATTGTTCAGGAGACTTCCTGGATAACATTCGTTAAGATTAAAATCATTGGAGATTATTTCTCTTATTTCCATTCTTACATAAAAATAAATTTTCAGTGCAAAAATAAAAATAGGAGTTAGATATAAGATATACATATATTATTTATCTGAAACTCATTTTGTTACTTTGAACTACTTAATCACATTAGTACCACCATGTTTCTTTTGTATACGACAATAATATATTGAATAACAATAATTATATTAGGACTCTCGAATTTTAAATAATACGAAAAGATAAATATAGTAAACTAATGAAAGTCAATAACGATAAACGGCGCAATTATTTAATGAACAATCAATACTCTGATATTGGATTGATATCTTCTTTGAACGTTTCGACTCTCTTTGAAGTCCTCCTCAAGAATGATACAAGTATAATTAGCTCATATGTCCATAATGCCTAAGTCATTCGCAAATTGACAAAGATGCAGCGTTGTTAATCATCACGGAACATGAAGCATTGTACTGAAGCTTTGTTGAACATATTAAAACTTAAAAATAGAATTGTTAAAATCAAATATAAAGATCACACATTTTTAGAACACACATCCTTGTACGATGACATGTCACTTAGATATAATATATCGATTCGATCGATAAATAAAGTATCGAGATTTCTCTCTCTATCTCTCTTGTTGTTGCTCATCAGCATAACTGACACACATTTATTTTATCCTTCCTAAATAATCATGTATCCCAGCAAGGGGAAACAATCTCCAATGATTTTGATCATAATAAATGTTATCTACGTGAACAATATTCAAGAGTTTTCAGCCATCGGTCGGACATCTTGAGTAATGCTAATGTCGGCGCGACGGTACTGTAACTTTCAAGCCTTATAACTCGAAATATACTTAATGAAAAATAACTTTATTACAGTGCTTTGAAAGCTCTCGACACTAGCTATTAGATTCTGGAATCAAAAATAAGGTGTGCCCAAAAAAATCGATGTGACCTTGACCTGACTTTAAGGACATTTCATCAAGAGGTCATGATTTTCTTTCTCCTTAGTAACTGAGCAACTTTTGTCGGAAACATTTTTCCATATCTCTTATATTTTTCGAAATATTTTAGTGTATCGCTTAAAATGACTCACCTTATACATTAGACTAACAAGAAAAAAAATTTTTTTTAATCGACCTTTCAGCTCAAAATTTCATGCCAAAAGTACACCCTTTTTCAAAAGCAAATCTTTTTCAAAAGTATTAAAATTTAGAAGTAGCTAACGGACGATTTTTAAATCGAAGTAAGCATTGAAATTGTTTCGATTTTTCTTAAATACACAATATTTTATTTAATGCAAAAATGACTTAATTCGAATTTTAAATATGGTACTGTATGATTTTTTGGTCGCTGAACTCGATAATAATATATATATACTCGCAATAATTTATTTAGCTCTACAATATACACCTTAAAAAATATGATTATGTAATAAAAATGACTAAATTTCCAGTTCAAGATCGATTTTAGCAAAATTCCAATCGTTCAAATGGGTCATTATTCCCTTCAAATTGTAAGTCTGTTCATCCAGAACAAGATGCGATCCAGTGGGAATTTTTCCGCAATCTCTTACAGGGTCTTTAAAAGCATTTAATTCGATTATAAAACATTTTGAAAGAAAAAAGAAATTTTTTCACAAGTTTATCGCTTTGTGGTTTTGACATCCTCAAATCAAATCCCTTAATTTGACAATAAAAAACTCTTTATTAGACAATGAGTACATAATATAAAATAATGATTTAATTAATTGAAATATATGTACACGACGTGTACATATTTTATATCGTATATAAAAATTTTCAATGTTAAAATAGATTATGTTGCGTTGGCATCTGAGCAAACGTTCTCGCTACATATATTATAATACATGCTATTTTTTTTTTTAATGCTCCGCCCCTAATGTAAGAATGGGGAGAACCTCTTTAACTTCTCACAGCCCTGCATAATAGAAGTTATGGAAGTTCCACTGTACTTCAGAATTTATAAAAAAATTCTCTTTATTCTTAAAAATGTATTATAATTTATTTAAATGCAATTTTTAAAGATCCTATAGAAAATCCCGGGAAAATTCCAACTGGATCTCCTGAATAAACAGACCTACAATTGAGGGAAGTAACAATCCATTTGAACATTTGGAATCTTGCCAAATCGATGTTAAACTTGAAGTTTGATTATTTTTTTATATTAACCCCTCCTCTCCCGAGGGGCTATTTCTTAAAGCGCCCGGTAAAAAATTTTTCATGAATGAATATGTACAAATATGTATAAATATACATAAATGTTCATAAACATACATAATTTTATATGAAATATGTCTATACACGTTCATGCATCCTTCTTTGTTTTGTAAAATTACTTTTTAGTGTAATAGAAATAACAATAGTAATGTAAAAATACGTTAAAAATAATGAAAAGAAAAAACGTTAGAAATAATGAAAAGAGTAATTTTCATACTATTTATTTTAAAAATCAAGTTTGAAGAAATGTAAAATTACTTATATACAAGATAATTATATGTAAAATCATGCATAATTGTGTATAAGCAATTTGTTTAACATTTTTCCAAATTTGTTTTTTTTTAAACGAACAATGTTAAAATTATCTCTTTAATTATTTTTATGTTTTTACATAACTATCATTATTTCTATTACACTAAAGAATAATTTTTATAAAAGAAAGAAAAATGTATAAACATGTATGGACACATTTTATATATGATTATTTATGTGAATATTTATGTATGTTTATATAATACATATTTATACATATTAATGTATGAATAATTTTTTACCGGGGGCGTATATCGTAAAGCTAAATAAATCATTGCATCGTGTTCAACGACCAAAAAAACGTACTACATTTAAAATCCGAATTAAGCCATTTTTACATCAATTCAAATATGTATTAAGAAAAAAATCGGAATTTTTATTTAAAAATCGTTCATGACCTCTAGATCTTAATATTTTTTGATAAAAACTTACTTAAACTGGGTGTTTTTTTTTACATATTATAAAATGAAAGCTTTTGAGCTGAGAGACCGATTAAACAAAAATTTTTTTTTCTTATCGGTGTAATATATTAACCGGCAAAAAAAAACGGGTCACTTTTGAAAGTAATCTAAAAATGGTCAAAATTGACTTTGTACTTTAAAATTTATGCAATTTTTTATTTTTAAAATCCGTACATTCGTGAAAAAAAGCATATTTACTCAAGAAAGCTTGGGAAATTTTCCAAAAATAATAAAGTAGGTCATTTAAACGCTCTGCAAAGAAATTCATTCTGTATCTAATAAATGATGATAGATTTTGAAATTAATGATGTGTTTACATTTAATATATTTTAGATCACTACTATAAAACTACACTAATAGGAAAATATGAATATATATATATATATATATATATATATATATATATATATATATATATNTCCGACAACGGTCAAATATATCGAAAACAAAGCATTTCTAAGAAAAATGTTTCAGACAGAAGTTATAGGGTTTAAAAAATCTACTTACTGATCACACATCCGCTTGATCTTGATTGACGTTGCCAAGGTCAGATTAAGATCAAATCGATTTTTTTTATGGAATACCTTAGTTTTGATTCCTTAATTTATTAGCCGAAAGCTTTCCAAAACACTATAATAAAATTTATTTTTCTTAAAAACTTCGAATTATGAAACGTAAAAATGAATTCTTGATGCAAAAATAAGAGGAACAACTTCCAATGACCTTAATCTTAACAAATATTGATTATCATGTATTCCATGACCCTGAATAACATTCAAAAGGTTTTACTCGTTGCTTTGGTAATGCTAACATAAGTGATATTGTAACTCGAAAGTCCCAGCTAAAACCTCTTGCATGTCTATTCGGCTCTCTGTGTCATAGCCATTAACGACAATTCATAATAGCTGTTGATAACTGGGCGTATTCTGTGTAGCGTCGAATTTGTATGTACTCGAGCCTTCTCCGCATCTCAGCTGAGCGGCGCGAGGCCCCGCCAGCGTTGCGAGATACAGATTACTAAAGCCATCGGAAAAATAATGGATTTCTTTTTACTGCACCTAATATATTTATAGTTCTTCCTGGTAATGTATTCTTATAGCATTTCATAATTCAACATGTATTATATTAAATGTAACTACACCATTAATTTCGGAATCTATCATCGTTCATTAGACACAAAATGAGTTTCTTCGCAGAGCGTTTAAACGACCTATTTTATCATTTTTGAAAAGTTTCCCAAGTTTTTCTGAGTAAATAAGTTTTTCTCCATGATTGTACGCACTTTCAAAATGACAACTGCATAGATTTTAAAGGTGCCCCATTGAGAGCCAATTTTGGCCATTTTTAAATTGCCTCGTTTTAACATAAATTTTTAATATCTTCAAATACCAATAATTTAAAAAATAAAAAATCATCGTATTGAGATGAACCAGAGCTCAAATTAAAATTTGAAATTAAGTTTTCCCTTAATGACCATGGAGATCAAATTTCAGTTACACAAAATGTAATAACAAAATGGCGGACGTTGAAGGCGGACATCGAAGAATAGTTAAAAAAAAATTTTTTTAAACTGTTGTACTGCTTAGAGAAATCAACTGCATGATATAAAAGTGAGTCTTTAAGCTTTTTGATTTCCAAACAAATCCATATTTTGAACATTTTTCTACGATTTTTTTTACAGAATTATACTGTTTTATAGAAAGTGTTACAAAACGGATAACTTTTTATTATAAAATTAGTAACTCAGAAACAAATTATTGTAGGAAATTTTATAAGAACGAAAAAAAAATCAAAATGTAAATTTCAAATTTTAATTCTTTTCAATTTTGTGTCAGTGCGTTTAATTTCTTGCTCAACAATATAACTGTAATATAACATATGTGTTATATTACAGTTAAATTGTTGAGCGAGAAATTACAATTAATAGGTACATTACATGTAACTTTGTATTTACTAGGCGTATACATATGAATGCGTGTATCTTGCTTTCAACATTACCAAGGATCAATGACGTGAATGTGGCAAGAATCTGATTCCGTGTGTGTTTTTGTGTGTGTTGTGTGTGTCTTTAATAACGTGTATTTCCTCTTCTCACATTTATCAATTCGTGTATTCGTCAGGGCATACTGTTAATTAAATATTAACTTATTTCTTCTTGTTTCAAATTATGTCATTTCTCCTGCATAGCGTTGCGGAGGTAATACACATTACTAAAGACACAAAACACACACACACACACACACACACACACATACACACACACACATACACACATACACACACACACACACACAAAATATATAATATTAGGATCAGATTCCTGTTATTTCCACGTGTTGATCCTGGATAATGAAACAGAACACGCGCATGTATATGTACACGCATACAGACAAAATAAAAAAGAGTTAAAATTTGAAATTTATACTTTAATTTGCTTTCTAATAAAGTTATCTATAATTATTTGTTTCTGAATTAGGGGAAAGTCCTATAGTAATGAGCTCATAGTACAGCTCATAGTATCGATCAAAATTGATTTTCATTTATTTCATTAGATGATAGCGCTATACATGCATGCATCAGGATGTGTCCTATTGTTTTACATATTATAATCTGCTGTTATGCGTATTACTACATTGTAGGGAATGTTGAAGCAACTTTTATTGACAGCGTCTAATAAGTGCTGCAAAAGTTATTTTTCAAAGCTAATTTCTTGTTTCTCAGGTAATTAAATGATTTTGTTACATTGTGTACACTATATTTAGTTTATTAGCTATTAATATTAAGAAAATAGCATTTTCTGTATACAACAACGCAAAATGGACAAAAATATTTCGTGCTGTTTTTCCTGTAGCACTGATCAACCTATAAGTAAGGTTTTTAATCCTTGAATTGTAATTTTCGAAAAATCATGTACGTATGTATAGATGTATATGTACGTATGTATGTATGTATATATATATATATATATATATATGGGCTGAAAAATCCCGGGATTTTTAATGAAAACAANCTTTTTTTAATTACATTTTTAAGTTACATAAATTAAATTAAATTTTATGGCACTAAATTTAATTTAATGTATCTGCAACTGAAAAGTGTATCTGTGTACATGTGAAATTTACTTCTCATAAAATTTTACGAAACTTAGTACATTTTTTATTAAATTTTATGTAGATTTGCATGAAATTTAATATAAGTAAACGTTAACCTTTTGAGGACCGGCATGTTTTTGATCGACTTTTTTATTTTAAGGGGATGCTGGAGTGCCTTGATTTACCAAAGAAGTGTGATTAATTTTCCCCGGCTCGTTTCTGTTAATTGCATTTACAGATTGAAAAGTCCTTCTCTACAATTAAAGTATCAACAACAACTGGCTGCCAGCTACAATTTGATACAAAAAACGAAAGAAAATTAAAAATTGTTTTCTCACTGGCTCCTGCAGTCGACTCGCAGTATGTGCTGCATATAAGAGTTTCAGATTTTACCCGTTTAAAATAAGCCAGCAGCCTACAGAAAACCTCGAAGAACAATATTATGCTTGTAGAAATGAGTTAGGAGCTTTAGTATAAAAGAACAGAATCGCCAAAAATTTCGTTCGTATGTTACGAATAAAATTGACATGAAACCATAACATCGAGCACTATTTTAGTTCCTCGATATTGTGACAGCGGCGCTGTCATCAAGTGTGCCTCATTGGATCAAAAAAGAAACAATCAGAATTATCGATCTACTCAGGCCCATAACAAGCATTTTACATGCCCTGGTCAAAATTTTTTCTCTTGAAAGAAAATATAATAATAAAACAGATATAATATATATATATATATATATATATATAATGATATATATATATATATATATATACATATATATATNTTGGATCAAAAAAGAAACAATCAGAATTATCGATCTACTCAGGCCCATAACAAGCATTTTACATGCCCTGGTCAAAATTTTTTCTCTTGAAAGAAAATATAATAATAAAACAGATATAATATATATATATATATATATATATATAATGATATATATATATATATATATATACATAT
>JAANIC010006825.1:255953-268257 GCA_017607545.1 Acromyrmex charruanus
AAAAAAAATATATGATGCTGATACAAAATCGCTAGTATTTCAAGATTATGTTGTTGACAGATGTCCAACCTTACGATATAATGTTTTACATCAGACAATTTTAACCATAGCTTGCTAGTGGTGTCGTCTTTTGTCAAACAACAGAAACTTATTTGTACACCTAATATATATATATATATATATATATATATATATACATACATATAATATATATACAATATAATTAATAATTATGAACAACTTTCGATATTAGGGAATTTTTGCAATACCGTTTATCCAGATACGATGAACGCTAAGGGTATCGATCAAGTAACTTTTTAAAACGTGAAAAGTGAAAAATTTTATGTATTTATGCATGTACATGTACACATATCATACAGAAAATATTTATTTTTCACGTTTTCACCGTAAGTAAAAAGATACATAATCGATACCATGGTCACGTTATTTTTTTCTTAGTAACTATTTAAGAAAAGAATAATGTTAGCGTTCACCGTATCTGGATCCATGTTATTGAAAAAACTCTATTATTTTTGCAATACTTATTGATGCGTTTTTTAAGTACTTTTCCAGGTTTATTCCATTAAAAAATACAACTGATGATCAAATATATGACGCGGTAAAGTAAAATTCTATATTAAAATAATAAAATTAAAAATCTTAATCGGACTCTCACTACTTAAAATAATACGAGGCCAAGTCAATAAGTTCTTAGAAAATCTGTCAGAGAGCATTCGCAGTGTCATGTCACATTATTTTTCGACAAGTAGCATCTTTCAGCTGATTACTGTCAAATTTTGAGGGGAATTCATTGCGTGGTTTCATTTCTGTAGACGATTAAAGTAAACAACCTTTGTATTTTTTGCAAAATGGAAAAAAACGAGTTTCGTGCAGTGATCAAACATCTACATATGAAAAGTTTGACACCGAAAGAAATCAAAGCCGAGTTGGATAATGTTCATAGCACATCTACACCAGCGTTTGGGACTGTATACAATTGGGTGAATGAATTTAAACGTGGTCGTACATCCATGTGATGCACCTCGTTCGAGACGTCCAATTGGCTGCTACGCCAGAAATTATCGATAAAGTCCACGATATTGTTTTGACTGATCGACGAGTGAAAGTGCGCGAGCTTGTTGAGACCACAAGCATATCACATGGCACAATGATTTCAATTTTGCACGAACAATTGGGTATGAAAAAGTTATCGGCAAGATAGGTGCCGCGTTTGCTCACTGTGGACCATAAGCGCGATCGTGTGACGATTTCAAAACAATGGAGATGTTTCAACATAATTCAGATGAATTTCTGCGTCGATTCATTACTGTGGAGGAAACATGAATCCATTACTTCACATCCGAGACTAAGGAACAGTTAAAACAATGGACTTTACCGAGTGAACCAGCTCCGAAGAAGGCGAAGACCATGAAGTCGGCCGGAAAAGTAATGGCCACAGTTTTTTGGAATGCACACGATATAATTCATATCGATTATTTTCCGTCGAAGCAAACGATCAATGGCGATTACTACGCAGCCTTATTGGACTTATCGTTTCAATAACATTTTAAAGAAAAAAACGTCCCCATTTGGTGAAGAAGAAAGTGCTCTTCCATCAAGACAATGCATGGGTTCACACGTGTCGGCACTAATGGTTAAATTCAACGAATTCCGCTACAAATTGCTTTCCCATCCAGCACATTCACCAGATTTAGCCCCCTGCGATTATTTCTTATTTCCAAACCTGAAGAAATGGTTCGGAGGAAAGAGATTCACCATCAAAGAGCAGCTCATCGCCGAAACAGAAGCATATTTTGAAGAGTTAAACAAATCATATTATTCGGACAGCTTGAAAAAGTTGGAGAATCGTTGAATCAAGTGTACCGAGCTGAAAGGAGACGATGTTGAGAAATAAAAATGAATCGATAAAAAAAATGTGTTTTATTATGTTTTTCTAAAAACTTATTGACTTGCCCTCGTAATCAATTTAAGGATAATAAGAGTCGACACAGAACGAGGTGCATAATTTTAATGTGGATTGATGATTATTCACATGTTGAATAAAGAAGACATCACGGAGTAATTGGAGTTAAGTCATCATTCCACATTAAAATTATGCATCTCGTCCTGTATCGATTCTTATTAGCCTTAAATTAGTATTGTTATTATTCTATATTAAAGGATATTACATTCTGTGGTACATAAGCGTAGTCAGTAGCTCTTTGAAAGAAAACCGATATCATAAATGTATCATAAAAATAATAAAGTAATATTTTAAAAGTACATTACATTTAATAAAATGTATTTATTTATTAATATGTTTAAACACTATTATTAAGAAAATAACAATTATGGAGAAAGGAAAATATTTTTATGATAATTTGCTGGAAGATATGATCGCAACATGTTTCTTATACTGACGCTTCTGAGATGCACGTCCGCGCGCGACCCAGCGATTCGGTCGTTGAACGGTTGTGAGGTTAAATACAAGACAGCACAGGTGGAGAATAAAATGTTGCCAAATCTTAAACCAGTCAGATCTCTGGTAATACAGAGATATATGGTTGTATTTACGAACACAATAGGAGAAGCGGAGACTACACGATTTAGCAGCTGTTGATAAGAGCAGGAACATAGACGACATCAGCATAATCAAATAGAGAAATAACAAGTAATTAAGAAGTGAGGAGTTTTTGAGAGCAGGATAGGATGTAGCGAAGGGACGTAATGAGCATATGCAGCCGGATACTTGATGGCCACGTGTGACTCGAATGACCATGAAGAGTCAACATGGACATTAAGAATCTTAATAGAGGAGGAGCGAGGAATTGGAATAGAATTAAGAGAAATGTCGAAGGACTGAATACCGGATAACAATATTGAGGAATCGATAATTAACAAGTATGATTTAGAAGGATTTAGATGCATTATTAGTGGACTATTCCGTGATAGATTTTAAGTTTGTATTCAAAGCAGAACAAGTAAAACATCAAATGGGTGAAAGGAATTGACAAAAATTATGTCATCTGCATACATGAAGAGCTCGGAGGACAGAGAAACATTAGACAAATCAGAGACAAAAATATTAAAGAGTAAAGGTCCGAGAATGGAACTCTAGGGAACATCAGAGAGAACGGCACGAGAGGAAAAAAGAGGTAAAAGATTATATATGAGGACTTGCTGCATACGGTTTGTAAGGAACGAACAGATTAGCGAAAGAGAATGAGAAAGTACACACATAACTTCAGTTTAACTAAAAGTAGATCATGATTGACGGTATCGAAAGCCTTTGTGAAGTTCAGCGCAACGATGGAAATAAGACGATAATTGTCGAAATTACGAAGCACGTCAGAGATGTCAAGCAATTCCGTCGTCGTGCTGTGAGATTGACGAAAATTAGACTGACAGGAGGGAAGGCTATTAAAATTTGAGACAAAGGCATTAAGCTGTGAGAAGCAGATATATTGAAGCAATTTTGAGAAAGGGGGGGGGAACGATAATGCGAAAAGATGAAGGAGAAGAGGGGTTATTAGTTTTAGGAATGGGAAAAACAATTGAGTGTTTCCAGGAGGAGGGAAAGGTACTGTGAGAGAGGGAGAAATTTTACATATAGAGAAGGGGATCAAGACATTGAGGAAGGCACAGTAGGAGCATGCGACTAGAGAGATCAAGAGGCCCAGCGGAAGTCAAGCGAATGCGCTTAAAAATATTGTAGAGATCACTGGGATTGAAGCAAAATTGAAGGTCGAGGAAATGTGAGAAGAGGAGGAAAGAAGATGAGTAAAAGAATTAGAGGAATAAGACGAAAAAGGTAGAGTATCAAAAACTTGATTATTCAGGAGAAAAGGGTTTCTGAGGTACAGAGGTATAGAAGCAGAGGAAGATTGTGCACCGCCAAGGAGATTTCTCCAGAATTGGAGCAAGGAATCAGTTGTAAGGGAGATAGAGAGGAAAGATTTTTTCTCATGACGAACAGCAATATTCAAGTTTCGCAAACTCTTGTAGCACTGTCAGTCCGCAGGAGACTGAGATCGCCTGTATCTAAAAAGGGCACGTCTCTTCAGCTCAATGAGAGCTCATTAGAAGTAATCGGATCAGTCAAAAATTGCAGTAACAGAGGCCGTAAAATGAGAGACCATCTCGTCAACATACGACGCCGCATATAAAGGGGACCCGTCTATCAGTCTATCAGCCCCAGTTCATACTCGATGTCCTCAGACCTGATTGCATGTGTGTTACGCAAGACAAACACATGACCAGGGCGAGGTGATCGCGGAATAGCCAATGTCGCATAGACGGTAAGATGGTCACTCATACTGATCGCATCGCTGACTCCGCACTCAACCACATTAATGCTCGACGAGACAAAAATAAGGTGGTTACCGAATTACATGTTAAGCGAGTTGGAGTATCAATTAATTGCTTAAGAGAAAATAGTGACGCGATATCAAGTAACAGTTTGGCGTTATAGTCAATTTGAGTATATATCAAGTATGTCAACATTGAAATCGCCAAGGCACACGATCGCATCGGTTATACATGCCGCATAGGATAGGCATGATTCTATAAAATGCAAGTCAGAAAGTGGTGCACTTGGAGAACGATATACGCAGACGACCATCACCTGCCGACTGCGAGCAAGATGGAGAGACACAGCAACAATGTTAGTGAGAGTACCCACTGGCGGAACGCCCAAACCGATCGGGGAGAATTTGAGAGACTTACCGATATATAGCGCGATACCGCCTCCGCGGGCGGATCTATGTGGATCTGTCCGAGCAAACGAGCACGTAGTTATCTATGTCGACGGATCCAAAGTCGGTCGAATTCTGCAACCAAGTCTTCCCGACGGCCAAAACATCTAAA
Organism: Acromyrmex charruanus; assembly: GCA_017607545.1. Classification (NCBI taxonomy): domain Eukaryota; kingdom Metazoa; phylum Arthropoda; class Insecta; order Hymenoptera; family Formicidae; genus Acromyrmex; species Acromyrmex charruanus. The sequence goes on from JAANIC010006825.1 coordinate 260,820, forward strand.
CGGTGAAAGATGATAACGTCTCTGACGCAACATGCGGAACGATCTAACATGCGCAAAACGCAGTCTGCCATTGCGAGAGACATTCATTTTCGAATCCGAAAATTGAAACGGATCTGCAGGGAGTCACGCATGGCCACCTCCACCGGAAGCAAGTGGCGGAGAACGAGATAAGAGGGAGCGGACGGGGAAGAAACGGATTTGAAGAGAGAAATTAATCTGGAGAGGGCGTATTATCTTTGACGCGAAAATAAGTGATCCCCCTACGTATCCAAACTACTACTACACACCTAACACCATGCGCCGCCGCCAGTCAACGAGCCTCAGTAAAAGTGCGCCGTTCAGACGCTGTAGTCCACTCGCAAATAGAGATCCTACCGATCGGCCAGGAGCCGCAGACATCAGATGCATTCAGTTCACTCCTCCGATGAGAGGTGAACTGAATGCATCTGATGTTCATTAAAATTCAAAAAAAATTAAAATCAGTCACAAAATAATTGTCAATTAAACAACAAAATAAAGTACATAATACAAAGTAAAAATATAACAAACAATAAAATTAACTTATTGATCAAAATAAAAAATATATAAAAATATAATGTATAATAAAAAAAATTGAAATANATATATATATATATATTTATATGTGTGCGTGTATACATACAGAGTGAGTAAAAAGTCACGGACCGGTAAAATATCTCGAAAACTAAGCATTTCCGAAAGAAATGTTTCCTTCAAAAGTTGTAGAGTTTTAAATGATCTATTGATCTGGTCAGTCTGACCTTAGATGGCGTTGCCAAGATCAAATCAAAGTCACATCGATTTTTTAAAATAGCACACCCTATTTTTTATTCCAGATTCTAATAGCTGGTGTCAAGGACTTTTTAAAACACTACAATAAAGTAATTTTTTATAAAGTACTTTTTGAGTTATAAGGTTTGAAAACAGTCGGCATTAGCATTACGCAAGGTATCCGACGGCTAAAACCTTTTAAATATTGTTTAGGATCATCCTGAATAATATTGGTTAAGATCAAGTCATTGGAGATTGTATTTCCTATTTTTATTTTTACGTAAAAATGAATTTGTTTTAACTTCGTCGGCTCTTATCCACACACCATGTAAATTGCATTAATATTGTAATAAGATTACAATATTGCAGTAATATTGCAACTTGCATTATTACGAAAATACTACTGAGATATTATATTGCGATATATCACAATGTAATATTGCAATAATTTTGTTGAAATATTACAATGTGATATATCATTCTGCAATATTACTACAATGTCATCCAAATATTGTAGTGTGATACATCACAATGCAATATTACTGCATTGTCCAAATATTAAAATATGATATATCGCTCTCAAGTATTGCCGCAATATCACATTGCAATATTTGAACAATATTGCGGTACTACTTTGCGATATATCATACTGCAATATTTAACTCCTTGAGTCAATAGCGGAAAAATCCGCCAAAATAAAACTAATCAAAAGTACTTCATGATGGAAAAATCTGCATATTTTATAACGCCAATAAATCATTTTTACAGTGCAGCAATTGAACTGATAATGTATATTTTAATGTTTTTGAGGTCGAATATTAATTAATATCTTGTTAACTGTTGCAAAAAATTATAAAATTGTTACTTTTGGAACACTCTTACATAAGTCAGTGTTTCAATATTCGCTATTTAGAATACAATATAATATTGGGTATGGGAATAAGTTTCCGCCCTTTTTAAATGAAAAAGATGTGTTTATTTAAACAAATCTATATATAAGTGAGTTTATTCAAAGTATGCTCCTTCGGAAGCGACAACTTTCTCCCACCTTTCCGATAATAAACGGATTCCTCGAATGAAAAAATCTGGTTCTTTTGAAGCGATCCATTCATCAAGCCATTTTTTGATACCTTCAAGATACCTAAGAATTGAATCGTTCTCCAGAAAGGGCCGACTGCATGGATCGGACCAAATGGAAATCTGAAGGGGCAATGTCCGGTGAATATGGCGGTTGGGGCAGAATTTCCCACTTTACTCCTTCCAAGTATTTCTTGACCGGTTTTGCAACGTGTGGCCTAGCGTTGTCATGTAACAGAATCAGCTTGTTGTGCCTATTGTCCCATTCCGGTCGTTTTCCTTTCAAAGCTTGGTTTAAACGTATCAGTTGTAGTTGATAACGATCACCAGTGATGGTTTCGGACAGTTTGAGCAGCTCATAATATATAATACTTTTTTGATCCCACCAGATGCACAACATAATCTTCGAAGCATGGATATTTCGTTTTGGCATTGATGGACCTGGTTCACCTGGCATCATCCATGTCTTCAAGCGTTTAGGGTTATCGTAGTAGATCCATTTTTCATCGCCAGTTATGATACGATGTAGAAAACTTTTCCTTTGTTGTCATTGACGAAGCATCTCGCAGATGACCAAACGTCTTTCCATGTCTCTCTCTTTCAATTTGTATGGCACCCAATTTCCTTCTTTTTACACCATTCCCATTACGTGTAGACGTTTTCCAATAGTGGATCTATCAACATTTAACTCTTTTGCCAACCTATCGAGCGATAAACACGAATCTTCTTTGAGTAATGCTTGCAATTCTGCATCTTCAAATTTTTTCGGTGCACCTTCGCGTTCTTTGTCACGCACGTCAAAATCACCACTGTTGAATCGCCGAAACCATTCTTTACAACTAGTTTTCGATGGAGCATGCTCACAGTAAATATCTACGCATCAAACGATGCGTTTCCGCAGCACTTTTCTTTAAAATAAAATAATGGAGTAAAACTTCCCGCAAATGTTGCTTTTTTGGAATAAATTCCGACATCTTCAACGCAAAAAAAGTTACTCTTTGTTATGTTTCGAACGAATGCCATTTATTGGGCTCAAAAGTTTGGACATACACCTTTCAAAAATATGTCTTGCCGTTCTATCAAACACACGAGCAATGCTACTAACAACATCTTTCTGCAATGGGCGGAAACTTATTCCCATACCCAATAACAAAGGTTTAGTAAAACTAGTAAAACGTTTATTATAAATTTTTATTTTAAACAATAGTTTTTGGAATATAAGGGTTTAAATATGACTATTTCTATGAAATATTAAATATGAAATCCCTATAGAATATTGCAACATTTTAGTAGTGCGTAATATTACAAAAATTGCTGTAATATTGAAATTTTTATATTTTATTGAATATATTGCAACAGTATTAAAAAATATTTTGCAGAAAATATTGCAATTTACTGTTACAGTATTACAATTCAATAGATTATAAATAGAGAAATATCGTATAACCATGGTTCATTGCTCTACATACTACATCAAAATGATTTATTGTAGAGCACCTAACCTTTTCCATAGTAATCTTCAAAATAATGTGGTATAAAGTAATACAACAGAAAAAAATTGTTTACAGAATCATAAAGCCAAATGTGCACAAAAACTATTGCATAATAAAAAAAATGATAAGAATAACAACAAAAACATAAAAAATGTGTAAAACTTACAAAAAAAATTTACTTTGCAAAATTCTTAAAATGTGTATTACATAGCGGTCCTTGGCGCAATCTGCTAGTCGACTGGAGAATCGAGGAAGGGTTCAAATGCTAATCGCTGCATGATGACAATACAATCTGGTAATGTCACATTTACGAAATATTTCATTGGTTAGTCATAGTGTACTACTGGTTTATTGTGGACTACCTTTATTGTTGGACCTCATGTTGCTATAAAATTATATATTTCTTTAATTATAATATTTCTTTAATTATTCCATTATTATTTTTATCAATTGTTAACATATATTTTATGTGCTTAGCATTATATTCCAAAATACATATGATAAAGTTATGATAAAAAAATGTTCGGGGTCCCAGAAAGCACATCCAAAAAGGTTTGGGAATTTCCAGAACATTCTCTTATTCAACTTATAAGAAAAAGTACTTGTGTACTCCTTTTTATAAAACTTCTGAACATTTTCTCCTTACAAGAAGAGTATCCCTTCCGTGGCGGGACCGCATACTTAATTATTGAATTGTAATATTGCAACAATGTATTGTAATATTTTCTACAAAATTAAAATTACAATATTTTACAATATTTTAGCTATATTTTTAATAAAATATTATAATTTCAACAGTGCAGCAATATCGCTGTAATTTTTATGATATTATGCTTTATTGAAATATTGCTGAAATATTACTGCAATATTTCTTGCTGAAGGAGTAAGTACGTAGCCCAGCCACGAGAGGAACACGCTACTCGTAAGAAGAAAACGTCCAGCAGTCCTATAAAAAGGAATACGCAAATCGAGTTGGCATGTCTTCCGAAGATTTCTAACCTTTTTTTGGGAGTGCTTTCTAGGTCTCCGAATGTTTTTTTATCATTATTTTATACGTACTTTAAATTATAATATTAAGCAATAATATTTTAGTAATTAATAAAAATGGTTTAAAAATTATTGTAGTATATCATAATGTTGCAACAATATTGCTGAAATATCGCAGAATTTTTTACGGACATTTATTATTGTAGCAATATTTATACGAAATTATTGGTATATTATTATGTAATATTACTGCAATATTACTACAATAAATAGAAACACTATCGCAATATTGCAAAATATTAGCATAATATGTGAAAATGTTGCTTGATATTGTAATATCATCATTACAAAAATATTGCAGAAATATTTCTGCGATATGAATTTGTCGCGTACATTTAATATTGCAGCAATATTTATACAATATTATTGACATATTATCATGCTATATTACAACAAATTTGTAATATTATTGCAAGATTACTACAATATTACATGCTGTGTGGTTAAGACTAATTTCGTACTCGCCAACTTCAACGGATTCGTTAAAAAGTTTTATAAGGAGCTGCATGTTGTCATCCGATCTACATAAATTAGTGGTGGTTTAAGTACTCTATCTGCAGATGAGTCCGAAGATATTTGTGTTGTTCTTCATTATCGAGAGCCTTGAATTTGTTGTTCTTCATTATCGAGAGCCTTGAATTTGTTTGAACGGGAGCTCTTAATCAGTAGGAATTTAATTTACTGTTTTAGAATCTTAGTTGAGGTTTCAGAGTTATCATGAAATCTTTTCTTCTCAATCACCTATAACTACTTCCAGGTCCGTAATTAGGGCGATTGCCATTTTTAGGATCTACAGAGTCACCTATCGCAAGACTATTCTTTCATATAAAAGTGATTACTGAATCCACTGGTTGAATACGAGCGCAACCTGCCTGCCAAGGCATTACTTTCTTTTAGTTTTATCCATCCGATGGAGTTCATCCATTCTCGGAGTTGTACTATTTCCAGTTACTTCTTTATCAAACAATGGTTGTCTTCCCTCCCCCTCCTAGAATCCTATAAAGCCTGCCTCCTTGGAAAGTGTATTTTCCAGGACAAGGCCTGGGCTACCACCTGGAGCAGTATCATATTCTTTAATGTTTTATCCATTGTCCAATACTTACTAGTTTTGGTTCACTCCAGGTATATTACTTCCCTGGTACCCTTCAGCAATGCTTCAAATACATTTCAAAACTTGACTCTGTCAACTCCAAATATCTTTTATCTTTATTCAACATTCGGTGACCAACAAGGATAAAATGATGCTTGAGCTGAAAAAGTTGAATGTCAACTGCGTTGGTACGCAACTCTTACGGGTATTCCTCAATCTACCACCTGGGGAAGCGCCCGATGGGGAACTAGCAATCTCTCACGGAGTTCGTATTTAAAAGCTGTTTTTTCATTCTTAAAAGCTAAGTTTGTACATAAAGAAGCCTTCGATAAATTTTAAATTTATCTTTACTTTTACTCACTATCTTTTCTAAAGTAAAGACATGTTACGTCTCCAAAAAACTGTATAGTTTTACGCACTATGGAGTGCAATGAATTTTTTTCATAAATGTCATAACAGTAATTGTAACGTATAGACATTTTCTTGCAAATTAAAAAATTAAAGCTTTGTATGGCAAATAGAAGTTACATATGCATGTTTTGTTCAATTACCTTCAATATTAGCATTAACTGATGCGCACCAAGGGGAGGTTGCTGCTCGGATTCCGCACATCATATACGTACATGCATATGTATGTATATGTGGGTGTATGTGCCTCTGTTGTGTGTGTGTGTGTGTGTGTGTGTGTGTGTGTGTTGAAATTAACACGTGGATACGTTTATATTTCATAATCTTATATTTCCTTCTCGTCTCTTCGAATTTCTTGCAAACGCTTATATATATTAACGCAAGCTCTAATTGTGGCCTAAGGAATTTCCCATCATATTTGGTGCTGCTTCTGTAAGTTCATTGGCAATCCTTCCAAACTTCGCGTATAGCAAGAAATTATATAAAGACAAGACAGGAATACAAGATTTTAGAGTGTAAAACATAATTAAGAACCTCTCACAACACGCGCAACAATGCATATGCGCGCGCGCGCACGTGCACTCGTGATGCCAATATACGACCAGCTTTCCCTTGGTGCGCGTCATATAAAGCTATAATGTTAACAGTAATTGAACAACATGAATACATAACTTTGATATGCCATATCTCCCCAGAAAACTTTTATTTCTTTTAATTTACAAGAAAAAGTCCATACTACATGATAATTATCATGATATTTGAAAAAAATTTATTGGACCCCATAGAGTGCGTAAAAACTATGCAATTCTTTGGAGATGTAACACGTTGCTTTAGAAAAGATAATGAGCAGAAGTAAAGATAAATTCAAAATTTATCGAAAGCTTCTTAAAATATAATCCTTTTACCCTTAAGAATGAAAAAAAAAACATTTAAATATGAACATTTTTCACGGAGTTATGCTTACTTGAAGTTAGTATATAAACAAAATTTTGATATATGTTGCGACAATTTTGTTGACGAGAGTGTATAATACTTCTTTCCAATTATATAAATTTATTAGTAACCAAATTATATATTTTCCACAAAAAAAAGCCAACAGAGATAACGAAAATTTAATATATTTCGGCTCCGTTTTGAGCCATCATCAGCATAATGAATAATAATAAATAATAATAAATAATAAATAATAATAAATAATAAATTATACTGTATTGTAAAAACGCATTCCCAGTTTAATTTATTATTTATTATTATTCATTGTGCCGATGATGATTCAAAACGATGTCGAAACGTATTAAATTTTCATTATCTCTATTTTTTTTTTGCGCAATTGATTTTCAGCGCAGACTCCTAATGCCCTTTCGTTTTTTGTACATTTTTATGATTTNTTTTTGTACATTTTTATGATTTTAGTTTTTTTTTATTTTATTATTAAGTAAACTTGTCTTTATTAATTGATTTATTGCATTTAATTCTAATATTATATATTTTTTCCTTTATTACATATATAATTATAATATTGTATAAACTTTAA
>JAANIC010006825.1:268634-287978 GCA_017607545.1 Acromyrmex charruanus
CAAATAAGTAGATATATATATATATATACATATACATATAATATAATTTTCTTATATAAGAAATTCTATTCTCTAATCACGTAGACTTTGGATTCAAATTCTTATCCATTTTTGTTTAAATAAGTCCCTTTTATATAGAGAAGATTATTAGAGAATAGAATTTCTTATATAAGAAAATTATACTGCGAAAGAAATGACGAATTTTTTTGATTAATTCGTAAAATTAGTAACCAAAAAATATTCATTCAGCATTAAAACACGAAATAAGTATTACAATAGAAGTGATGCAGAATTGTATCGGGAGACCTTAGATTTACATGCTGAATACTTTGGCGAGAGTAACACACACACACATACACACATGCACACACGCACGCACGCACGCACACACATGCGCGCGCGCACGCAGGTATCTGCACGCACCATAGACTTATAAGATAGTCGGAGCATTCATATGAAAGAAATTGAAGACAACATTGAAGGACAGCTCTACTTCAAACTAGAAACCCTCTGATCAGAGTCGCGACACGAGACAATTTGAGCCGACTTTTGTATGCAGGGTAGTAGTTTTAACAAAATCGATAATAGAGAGTAAAATATATTAGTATTTTTGTTTAACCTTAACGCTGCGTTAATTTCTCTCTATTGTCGGTTTTGTTAAAACTATTATCCTGCATTAGTGATGCATTTTGATACGAGAATCTCGGAATATCATCTCAGAACTTCTCGTGTCATTAAAAGTATTAGGTGTTGGAATTAATTCGTAGCGTTTTTTTAATGAAAGAATGTTATTTATTTCACATGAGCATTAAAAAATACATTAATGAAAGTACTTCCCATCACTTTCTACTACTTTTGACCATCTTTCGGGCAGTGAATGAATACCACGTCGGAAGAACTGTTCGTCTTTAGATGAAATCCAGGAATCGAACCATTTTGTACAATCTTCGTAAGATGTGAACTTCTGCTCGCACAAGCTATGAGCTAATGATCGAAACAAGTGGTAGTCGCTAGGTGCAATATCAGGAGAATACGGCGGGTGCGGTAGCACTTCCCATTTAAGTGTTTCCAGGTATGTTTTTACCGGTTTTGCAACGTGTGGGCGAGCATTGTCGTGCAGCAAGATGACTTTATCGTGTCTTTCGAAGTATTCCGGCCGTTTTTGCTTCAATGCACGGCTCAAGCGCATCAGTTGCCGTCGGTAGAGATCTCCAGTAATGGTTTCATGCGGTTTTAGCAGTTCGTAGTATATGACACCCTTCTGATCCCATCAAATACAGAGCAGGAGCTTTGAGCCATGGATATTGGGCTTTGCCACTGATGTTGATGGTTCGCCGGGCTTAACCCATGACTTTCTGCGCTTTGGATTGTCATAACGGATCCACTTTTCGTCACCGGTAACAATCCGATGCAAAAAACCTTTTCTTTTCTGCCGTTGAAGCAGCAGTTCGCACGTGAGAAAACGTCTCTCAATATCCCTTGGTTTCAATTCATATGGGACCCAATGTCCTTCCTTCTGGATCATGCCCAAACTTTTAAGACGTTTTCCTATTGTTGAGAAGTCAACTTCCAATGACGTAGATAATTCTTTAAGTGTTTGACATGAGTTTTCATTGAGCAGTGCCTGCAAATCGTTATCTTCAAATTTTTTCGGCTGACCAGGTCGCTCCTTGTCATCCAAGTCGAAATCACCAGCTTTAAAACGTGCAAACCACTTCCTACACGTTTGCTCAGCCAGAGCATGTTCACTATACACATCCACTAAAATACGATGAGCTTCAGCTGCACTTTTGTTCATATTAAAGTAATGAAGCAAAACTCCCCGCAAAAACACTTTATCTGGCACAAATTTTGACATATTCAATGAATTATACAGTGTTGTTATTTATGATTTCAAGAAAGGTTATGTACGGCAAATGACGTCCTATGATAGATGTTTACAATGTATACAGAACTATAGGTAACAACGAAATAGTGTACTGCTTGTGCCATCTCTTGTAAAACGCTACGAATTAATTCCAACACCTAATACATTTTTGAGATTATCATATATCATTTATTTTTTTCGTCTCGTCTCGTCTTGACATACGAGGTCTGGCTATTAAATAATGAGACTGCTTATGAAAAAGAGTTTTATTTTAAAAATTATTCTACAATCGAATGCTCCCCTTCAATGTACTCCCCTCCCCTCGCCACACACCGTTCCATTCGTTTTTTCCATTGGTCAAAGCAATGCTGGAAGTCTTCTTTTGTAAGAGCATTTAGGAGCTCCGCCGATTTTCGCTTCACCTCTTCCATCGACTCGAACCGGGTTCCTTTTAAGGCAGACTTGATCTTCTCAAACAGAAAAAAGTCACAGGGTGCTAAATCAGGCGAGTACGGCGCGTGTTCGAGCACTGGAGTGCCTCTAGCGGCTAAATAACGCTTCACAGACAGCGCATTATGGGCAGGTGCGTTGTCCTGGTGCAAGATCCACGACTTGTTTTTCCACAACTCCGACCGTTTCTTACGAACTCGCTCTCGCAGTGTTTTCTGACAGTTTCTTTATCGGCGTTTACAGTCTCAGCAATCATCCGAATGCTCATACGACGATCTTCGCGCACAATTTCATTGATTTTGGTCACTGTTTGCGGAGTTGAAACAGAGACAGGTCGACCTGGACGTTGATCATCTTCGGTGCTCTCTCGGCCTTTAGAAAACCGTTTATACCATTCGAAAACACGCGCACGAGATAGAGAATTCTCACCATAGGCCTCTTTCAACAACTTATAGCACTCAGTTGGAGTTTTTTTTAATTTAACGAGAAATTTCACATTGATCCGTTGCTCGTGTTTTTCGTCACACATTGTTATCGGCACGAGAAAAAAACACGTTCGTTTCTAACCTCTACAGAAAAAATACTACTACAGCGACAAAAACGTGTTTTCGTACTGGAATAGTAGACACTTCCAGCTATCCAACGCTGCATTCATTTCCCACCCTATCTCTCTAGGACGCTTTCTGCGCGCGCAGTCTCGTTATTTAATAGCCAGACCTCATATGTATGATAGTAATTATATAATGTACTGCTTGATTATATAAATATTTAAAATAAATGAAATGAGGTAGTCGATATTCTTGAATGTCTCGAGATAAAATTCATCTTGAGAAGCGAGAATATCGGCCCATCGAGATGAAAAAATTGTATTAATCATTTGTTTAAATCTCGTATCAGTATTTTCTCGGCTCGAATGCATCACTACCCTGCATACAAAAAATCGGCTCAAATGTTTCTTCTACTCCAAACATAATTGTTTCTTTCCTTCAGAGTGAGTGGTGTAGAACCAACCAGCTTGAGTTACAACGCTCGGACGTCTATCTTCGTTGCTCTTGGCTACTTCCCGACCTACCACGGCGACTAATCAATTCATTACTGGAAAAGAAGAGAACTACTCCGCGACTATTTCTCTCTCTTTCTATCAAGTCTTCAGCTTCTCTTGTACGAATGCTGCTATCTTATAAGTCTATGGCACGCACACACACATACTATTAGGATTTGAATATAGATCGAGACGGATAGATTAAAGTTCACAGCTTTATTTGTACATATGACATATACAGCGGGAGATCAAGAATCGATTAATGGCGATAGAAAAAAGAACAGAGAACCGGTAATAATCAAGATAGGAAATTCGACTTCAATTAGCAAGTGATTGGTCGAGCACGGTTGGACCTAAAGACATACTCTCAACACTCTCCCTCGAACGTATAAGTGTTGCTGTTTTCTGTTATTTTAAACTCCAATCAATTCCAGACATCTGTGGTGTTTGTCTCCGGGTATCCCTTTTATAAGGAAGTCTTTCTTAAGGCAGGCATTCTTTCGGTGGGCATGTACTCAATCTCCAGCAGGTCATCCTTCAATGCATCTTATGAAGTACTGCTTCACGTCTATATGCTTAGTCCTTGCGTGGAAACTATGGCTCCGTGCTAAAAGCTATGCTCCTCGATTGCCGTTCATTAAGCAGATTCGTGCGGGATCGAAAAGCCGACTTCCGATGTAAATCCATGTAAGTATAAGGCCTCCTTTGTGGCTTCGGTCAGCGCCATGTATTCTGCCTCGGTGGAAGAAAGGGCGATTATAGTTGCTTTCTGAATTCTCAGCTTCGCCGCCATTCATAGTGAAGACGAATCCAATGTAGAATTTACGATCCACTGGACATCCTGCTCAGTCGGCGTCCACGAATCCCTTCAAGCCTGTCTTGCTTTTGATATGATTCCAAAGTTTATCCCTTTCAAGTACCTCTTCGCCGCCAAAGTTTATCCCTTTCAAGTACCTCTTCGCCGCTTTCCAATGATTCTCATTATGAAAGGGATTGAACTGACTAAGACAACTAACAATATGCAATATATTTGGCTTCGTCGCAATTGCCAAATAGTTTAGAATGCTTATGAGTTCTTGATACGGTCTCGTTTCTTGGGCCTAGTTTGATTTGATGTTTCTTATCTAGTTTCCTCCTTATCTAATTTCATGCCTGCCTCGACGGAAGTTGCAGTCTTTCATCCCGAAACGTAAGATTTCTCGGATGTAGCCTGATAGAGAAATTGCAATATAGTCTCTGCCCCTGGTGATTTCAATTCCCAGGCAGTAATGTGTGGTTCCTAGATCCTTCACGTCCAATTCCTGTAACAAACCTTTTCGTATAAAGTTTAGATCGTTTTCATTACGATAAAATATCAAAATGTCGTCTACAGACTAGAGTAGGAATAACAGGGGTTTTTCTTTTCGTCTGAATTGATAAACGCATGGATCAGAGTTCGTTGGCGTCAAACCTATTTCTGATTTAGTTTTTTGTATCATTAGCGGCCGGCTTGCTTTAAGTCATATAAAGTTTTTCGCAGACAGCAAACCTTGTTATTATGAGCTCTTTCAGCATTCTCTCCGCTTGAATTTCTAAGGCGTTTTTACTGTCCTTTCGAGATGCAATTTTCTTCAGGTTTTCCATGAGTCGTTAGAGTAATTCCATGTATATTTCCTCTTTGATAGTACTGTGTAGGCCGTCGTGATGTCCATCTGTTGTACCTTTAAGTCGTGCTGAATTGCTAAGGTTAATAGCATGCGTAAAGACTCCAAGCGTACGACAGATGTTGCAAAGATGTTGTTGTAGTTAACCCTTGGACGTTGAGCGAATGCTTTTGCGACGATTCGAACTTTTCTTCTTTCTATACGTCCGTTAGCGTTGTATTTGTTCCTTAAGACCACTCGATGCTATGATGGTTGTTGGGTCGATGATTGTCCGTGTGCCCTTTTTCAATAGACATTAGACTTCGTCGACGATCACGCTCTCCCATTCTTCCTTGTCCGGTCCGTCAAGCGCTTGCTGGGATTTCCGACGAGGGACTGGCTAAATTCGCCTCTTGTTCATATGTATAGTTCGATGTCTCGCCATCCGATATATGCTCGACTTCTTCGCTGATGGTTTCGGACCCTCCTTTTTGTAGAAGTATATTTTGCGTTGGCAACCTGATTTTCCCGTAAATAGTTTCCTGGGTCTTCCGAAGCCTCTCTTGGGAGTATATTGAAGTTATCGACGATAACATTAGGTTCCTCTTCCTGCGGTGGAGTGTCGTATTCCTCTGGCCCCGTCTTCCAATTCCTTTTCACTTCCGGGATCTATGTGAAAATCACAGATGTGTTAGTGTTTCCTTTGAATCTTACCAATTATTTGCTAGGATTTTGTTGTTCGTCAATTTTTTTTCGATGTCTAAGAACGCGTAAGATGATCACTCTCTGCTTAATCAGAATCACAGCCTTTGGATGAGTCGTCATATCCAAAAAAAGTACATCTTATTCCTCGAGAGTCGAATTTACCTTTGTTGGATTCTTTCGAGTACATATGCGACTTTTCCGAAAGTTCGCATGTGTTCCACGCTCGGATGTTCCTTGTGCCATAACTCAAAGGTTGTTCCTATTAATGTTTTTGTGACGCATTGATTTTTGATGTAATTCGCCATGTTCACAGCTTCCGCCCAGAACGAGATAGAGAGTTTCGACTGCGTCATTAAACACCGTACCATTTCCATGAGCATGCGTTCTTCCTTTCCGCTACTCCGTTTGATTGAAGTGTATAAGGTATGGTTAATCTTTCTGTGATACCTTCCTTTTTTCAGAAATTTGTCGAATTTGTCGTTACAAAATTCTCGACCATTATCTGATTGTAGTTGATTTTTTATCTGATCTGTTTCTCGATAAGATTCTTAAACTTTTTGAAGGCTTGCAAAACTTCGCTCTTCTTTTGTATAAAGCGCACTACCATCCATCGTGAGTAGTCGTCTGTGAATGTTAGGACGTATCTTGCTTTTCCTTTGAATTCATTCCGTATCATTCCGCATACGTCTGCGTAGATAATTTCCAGCAATTGGGTCTCTGTGAGGGTTTTTCGAATAGTGCTGTTAATTTAGCTTCCGAGCAGACTTCACACGTGACGATTCTCATCTTTTTTCAAGTGAAGTTCGTATACAGTCTCTTTCTTGTTCATTTCCAAGAGATCGTCGTAGTTTAGATGACCGAGTCTCGTGCCATGTTATCTGAGACTTAGGTGTTTTTTCTGTACGGGCCGATTTCTTGTTTGATTCTCGAAATAAGAGATTTTCCTTCCGGTCCGCAATGAGGATCGTTATTCCGTCGGTATTCTTTCTTCCTTTTTCTTTATGAATATAACGTTATTCCCGGCGTCGGTGATCTTAGCAACGGAGATCAGATTACTGCGAAGTCGGGGACGTTTAATGCATTTTCCAAACTTACGGTTCTCATTGTGTTTCCGTTTGTGACTGTGACCTTCACTATTCCCTTGGCCTTTATTTGAGATGTGGTTGACCAGGTTGAGATTCATGCTTTCAGGATTCGAAATTTTTTCAAATTTGTTTTTGTCATGACACAAATATGAAGTGCATCCGCTGTTGAGACACAACGCATTGTCTTTTGGGTTATTCCCTTACAGAATATGAAATGGTATTAGTGATAGAAGTGAAGAAAGTGAAGACATCCTCACCAATGGCTGCTTTTTCTTTGTGTTCCTTGGTCTTCGTGTTTTTCTCATGTCGCGACAATCTATAGCCTTGTGATCAATTTGGGGACATCTATGACATCTATATTTAAAAATTTCATCTGAGTGGAGCTTTTTTGCCTTATTGATGGCTTTATCGATGGTCCTTCTTTTGGTTTTCTTTTTGAGCAAACATGGCGTGGTCGCCATCTTGGTTTCGTTGTTTCCTGGCTACGCTTTCGTCAAGAATTTTAACTTTCAGATGTTCATAGGCAATGTGTCTCTCGACTCAATGGAACACTTAAAATTCTCGAAGCTATCTGGTAGGCTATGTAACAATATTTGTTTGCAATTCAATATTGACGTCGATAACTGATAATTTGTCGACCATCTAAAAAAATTCGTCGACATATCGTTATACGTCATCATGGTCGTCAAGTCGATGAGTCATTAGCCGTTTCCATAATGATACCTTTTTCGCAGGACCTTTTGACTTAAATATCGATTTCAATTTCAACCACATCTCATGGGCTGTTGAGCCTGTCTAATTTGTTTGAGTTCTGCGTCGTCGATTATGAGATATAGGCCTTTACTCTTTTCCTTCTGCCTTCCAGGCTATTAAGGGTTCGGCTTCTTGTGCCGGTTTCTGTCCACTTGCATAGGCTCACATTTTGTTCTTCGTCATCAATAGACTCAACTTCAAGCAGCAAGCAATTGGTCGAGCACTACGATTGGATCTAAAGACTCTCAGTACTCTCAACACATACACACACAAAATATATTTTTATAATTATGAAAATAATTACAATAATAAGAAAATTTTATTAAAGCAAAAAATTAATAATTATATAAAGATTATGCGTTTCGCGGGTTTTCTTCGTGTCTAAATCCATTCTTGGAATGCCAACGTTTCGTGAACCTTGTAGTCCACTTCATCAGGGCGAGGAGCAGCCTGATACTGAGCTGTTTCTTCGGGCCGTTCCTTTTATATTATGCTACTTGTTGAAGTGGTTAAACAGTGCTCTATTAGCGAGATGAGGTCAGAGGAGACTTCATGTGAGGTCTTTATTATATTTAATGTGTCTTTTATTGAGACTTGTGTGAAAAGGGACTCAAAACTTACAAGCAGATCTGTGGAACGTAATCGGATTTTTTAGATCTGTTGTATGAAGTCCGTTGAGTTGGTTATGTAGTCAACCTACTCGGATAAAAGAACACCAACGTGATGTCAGGCTAAAACACGTCACGCAGTCAGCATTATCAGAACACAACATCGAAACAGGACAAATATTGTTTGACAAAACGACCACAATAGCCAACATTACATCATACTTTCCAAGAAAGTATAGAGAAGCCATGGAAATACAAAAACACCATAACAATCTAAATAGAGATAATGGCTACAACATAAATAAAATATGGAAAACCATTCTCCTGGTTATTGAAGACCGACCAATATCCCCCACCCACAATTCTCTTCTTTCCCCTCACCATTCCAACAAGTAGCGTAATATAAAAGGAACGGCCCGGAGGAACAGTTCAGTATCCTCGCCCTGAAGTGAACTGCAAGGTTTACGCAATGTTGGCATTCCAAGAATGGATCTGGACACGGAGGAAACGCATAATCTTTATATAGAAAGCATCCCAGTAGAAGCCTCAAGAAAATAAATATCAAGTTATATAAAGAATATTTAAAAAATATTTTTTAATATTCAGGGTGTTTTAGAACAAACGTTTATCCTTAAGATAACGTATTCCTGACGCAATTCTAAGACAATTTTTTCTTGCCAAAATTTTATTCAAAATTTTTTTAATAATAAGAGAAAATAATTGAATGAATTACGGGTTGCGTACGGAAGGTAGACAGAGGCGGCGCAACTCATCATCCAACACTGAATGAGTATAAAGAGAGTGGTGCCAATGCATGTGCCTAATACTGATTGGCTCCGCCATTATTCCTTACTGTTAATTAGAAAGAATACAACGTTAAAGAAAGAAAAAGTTAAAATTGTCCAATATACATGTAGGACACCAAATAGCGACTTCCGGCTAAATAGCGACACTCTCTTTATACCTTCTATACCACTCTATCCAACGCCAACGTTCAGCTGTTCGTTACGCGTTCGAAACACGTATATACACGTTTTCTTTCGCCTTCCTCCTCCCCTCTCTCTCTCTTTCTCCTATCTTGTAGAGATGTTTTCATACCGTAACCAAGTTGAAAGAAAGCAGGATAACATCATGACCGTAAATTCCAACAAGATTCTCATAAATCCACTGGATACAATATAAGTCTTTCAAATTATATGATATTAAGAATCTTTATTTTAGATCGCATATGTGAGAAACACAATACTAGAAAAATGCCTATTATGGTCGAAGCTGGATCTTTATTGCTTTAAATAATTCAATCTTGAATTACTAACAGGAGTATATATAGAGTGCGTCACCAAAATCCGGACAAATCGAACAATTTCTTTAAATAAAATGTTTTTAATTAAATATTATAAAAAATCCTTTTACATGGCACTTAGGGGATCCCTGTAGAGCACAATTATTCGATATATCCCCCATTAGCTTGAATGACGGCCTCTAGTCTCGGTTTGAAGCGTTCGCACGCACGCTGTAATGCGTTGTCCATGCTGACGAATGTTGCCTCAATAGCGGTCCTTAATAATGTCACATTGGGATGCCGAGACTTGTTTGTGACCGTTTCAACTACGCTTCATAAGTAGTAGTCCAAGGGATTTAAATCTGTTGGGAGGCCAGAATGGGAGCCAAGGCAAGCAACTCGGCTTATTCTGGCAACCTCAGAGAGCATCTGTCGTATCTTTAATATGTACGATTTGTATCGAAAGTTCTCTTCGGCAATTCGACGCATTGTTGGCTCGCTTACACCAACAATCGATGCTAATTTTCGTAACGATTGCCCTGGGTCATCCGAAATCAGCGCTTGAGCCTTTTCAACGACTGGGGGGTCCTCACGGTGCGTTCTTTCAATTGACTCTTCCTCGCTGGCATATTGGAACCTTCGTTGAACTAAAACTGTATATTTTATCGCAACATCATAAACGATTGATCTCGGGTATCCAAAGAACCAAATTATTTCCGTTGTTGAGCGCCCAGCGCGAAGACCTTCGATCGCGGTTTTATACTCCGCACTTGGCTTCAACATCGCGGCCATTTTGAGATTACTTTACTAGAAGACTGTTTACTAGAAGCATCAAGCTTTCTCGGACGCTAACAACAATCTCTGGCGGAGGCACAATATAGCGGAAAATTTAAATTGAAATTTGTCCGGATTTTTATGACGACCCTGTAGGTACTTGCATATATACCACATTGTAATCTTTTAGAACTGCGCGCCAAATTATTTTTCCGGGCTATAAACGCAATTGAAACTACTCTAGTAATCGCGAATTAAATTAACAAGCAATTTAATAATTTGATGATACTATCAAGCATTATATTATAAAGATGTTAATATATTGAAACTATTAAAATAAATTTATTGCAAAAAATATTATCTCGGCCAGGACTTGAACTCAGATCTCTTATATTCCGTACGAGCGTGCAAAGCCTTTAGACTACCGAGACTTTAGTAATATTCTTCGCAATAATCGGAAATACATACAATAAGGATCTTTTACATTAACTGCATTATATATCATTTTTCATGCACATTCGATTTACAAACAAATTTAACAATTCATTATTATTAATCACTATCCATACAAAAAGTTTTCAGAAATATTTCGGAAATATTTCAACTGAAAAGTGAAACATTTCATAAAAATTGCGAAATATGTCTGCAATATTTCTAAGACAGCTCTGGAATAGCAAAATGTACGCGATTTTTGCACATGAAACCTTGATGAAATGTTACGAAAAAAATCTGCAAATCTTTTTGAAATAATACTAAAAAGGTTTCAGCTATTTCTAGTACTACAAAAATGATATTTAAAATAAGTTGTACTGCGTGAAGTTGATACCGAAGCGTGCATACAAATGTTTTATACTATAACAACGCTACGAAGAGTAGCACGTTTCATTTGTTCTATGAAAAACTTTACTCATGACGTCATTGCGTCAAAGAACGTTATGTTCCCGTTTTCACCGCGAAAATCAACATTTGAGTTTTGACTTTCGAAAAGTAGTACATTTCATTTTATACCACGAATAATAATATGTTTGAGCATTTTATGATGAAAAATAGTATGTTTCTTTTTACATCATGAAAACTAATACGTTAACTCATACGTAATGTTTAATATCTTCAGCCGCGAAAAGTAACATTTCATTTTATATCGCGAAAACTAATATGTTTGATGGTTTGACTGTGAAAAGTAGTTTGTTTTATACCGCAAAAAGTAATATGGCTGTGGACTATCCTTCGAGAATTTCGATGACTGTCAAAGGTTAGAGATAGAAATATTTATACCAGTGATTTTATTTTTGGTTCCAAATAGTAAAATGAATACTCCATTGTTATTGTTGTTTTTTAGTTGTATAATTTTATTCAGTTTCTACGTTTTTACAATCTTAATTAATTAATCTTATTTTAAAATTAATTTATTTTATTTTAATATTACGAACATATACGAGGTCTGTTCAAAAAGTATCGCGAATTTTGAATTTCCGTGGGTTACGTATATTCGATTTTCGATTTTTTTGGGGTTATGTTGGTACTCATGTCTCTCACTTATGCCTACAAGTTTGGCCATTTTGAATGTTCACTTAATTTTTGACAGCTGCTTTGCTTGCACGTGTTTTGGCTCGTCTTCGATTTTTGCCTATTCCAAAAAATGGATCAAAAATTGTGTATCAAATTTTGTGTGAAAAACAAAATTAAGTGCGCGGACGCATTCCGAATGTTGACTGTGGCATATGGTGAAGCTGCCTTGGACCGAAGCAACGTTTATCGGTGGTACAAAATGTTCTCAGAGGGCCGAGAAGATGTGAACGACGAAGAGCGTGCCGGACGCTCGAGCACGTCAACAACAGACGGTCAATAAGGAATATTACCTGCAAGTTATGCGCAATTTGCGCGAAGCAATCCGCCAGAAACGCCCGGATTTGTGGAAGAACAAAAATTGGCTTTTGCACCATCATAACGCCCCTGCTCACACATCGTTGCTTGTGCGCGAATTTTTGGCCAAAAACAACACACTAATGATGCCGCAGCCACCGTATTCCCCAGATCTGGCCTCCTGTGACTTTTTCTTGTTCCCGAAACTGAAGAGGCCTATGAAAGGACGACGCTACGCTATGATTGAGGAGATAAAGACGGCATCGAAGGAGGAGCTGAACAAGATCACAAAAAATGATTTTTTGAAGTGCTTCGAGGATTGGAAAAAACGTTGGCACAAGTGTATAATATCTGATGGGGATTACTTTGAAGAGGACAAAATACATATTCATGAATAAATAAATAATTTTTGAAAAAAACACAAAATTCGCGATAGTTTTTGAACAGACCTCGTACATGAATGAAAGAATGAACGGATGAACGATTTACTAAACGAACAAAGAAACGAACTAAATCAATCAGCGGTAATGTTTCTGTAAAATGTGTGAAATTCATTTAGAATAAAGCCTCGGGATATCATATTCATTAAGATCTTTTTTTTTCTTTAAACCCAAAGAAATTTGTCGATTATATGAGTTTTTAATATCATAAACGCGAACTTCTTGTATCGTTACATTTTTCTTTAAAATTTTCATCACCTTCGATTCATGATCAAAATCATACTTTACACCAATGAATTATCCGTCGGGTCGGAAACTTATCTCTTTAACGCTTGTTATTTTGATCGAGCGCAAGTTGAAAAGATTTGATAAATCTTAAAAATCCATTATTTCATTTTGAAGTCTTTTTTTGATTATACTTATTATTATTAAGTTTTGCTTCTTGCATTAATCGACACTATTCTTGTTGGATGTAAACAGATTTATGTTTACAGTATTTTCCAATACGAGCGTGCATTGAAGCGCCATCATTTTGCGTGTGACTAACTTCAAGAAATCTGTAATGTATTTTTAAAAACACTTTTTAACTTTAAAATTTTCAGTTATTTAATAATAAATATATACATTTTTATGTTATTTTTTATTTTTAGGGTTATGTACTAAATATAATTACATAAATGTAGAACAAAAAAATATTATATTATTATGTTTAATAATAAAAACTAACCTGTGAATAATATTTATGCCAAAATCAACCGCAGTCTTATAAAACATACTAAACACCATTTTGTTTCGGTTTTGCCCGCCACAATTGTCGCTATACAATACAAAAAAACTTCTTTACATTCTCAGATTTCGTTTTTTCATAAATGAAGCTCATCAAAAATAATGTAATTTCATTTGCGCCACGATTACCTACTGTTTCATTCCATACATTGCACCAACCGCGGTGATTGGCCATATCATATATTGTAAAATTCCAAACACATAATTTGGACATATAATACAATGGCCCAATATCTGCTCGTGGAGTTGTCAAAATTTTTTGTAAATCAAAATTTATGATACAAATTGATGAATCGTCTGTGGCGCTTTGCTTGTCTGAATTCATAAGTTCCCTTGCCTTTCGTTTATTGTCGAGGTGTTTTTCTTGTATGTCTTTTTTTTGCTCTTTTTCATTATCAGAAAGATTCAAATAGGATTCACACTGCTCACACCTTAAAATAAATATTGATAATCGACATATAAATTATTTGTTGAAAGAAAGAACGAATAAACTAACATATTGGTGAATGAAAGAATGAATGAATGAATAGACGAACGAACGTATGAATAAATTAATAAATAAATAAATACAAAAGGTTTTAAAATTATGGGATCCGCCTTCCCCATTATCCAACTATGTCTAAATATTTTTCATGTTTTTAAAGAATTAATAGTATTTACTTGTCCTTTTTTGAAATGAAGAATTCATAGTTAAATTCTGTATTAAAAATTCTGTATTAAAAATTGATAGATACATTTTGCATGACACATAATTCTTTTCATCCAATTTTTTCATCCATTTCTTCTTCGAACATTCTGTACATTTTTTATACACTCAGCCCCTCTTCTAGATACTTCCTAGATGTGTTTTCCCGGCAATAATGTGAGTCAATTGACTGGAAAGGACATGATATGATCGCGTGCACATTTTTTTAAACTTTCAGGAACTGTGAAAGGCCGATTTTTGTGCTTGTCACGTTTATCAGATGCGATTACCATAATGTCCTTTGAAGACTTTTTCTTCGCATCAGCTATTTTTTATCCACTGATAAGAGATGTCTATTTTTACGAATTAAAATTATGTAAATTATTTTTAATGGTTTTAATTAATATTATTATATGTATTATTTTATAATTATTTTTGATAGATATTTTATATTATATTATTATTTTATAATTTTATAATACTATTTACGATTTTTATACTAAATTATTTTATGATATTTATAAAATATTTACCTAGACTATTCAGGAACATTGTTTTGCACTTTGACTGGTCCACCTACGGTGAGCAATGAAAAAGTGTGGCTGTCTTTTTTTTAAATTCGTCGCTCTTATAATTTTCTTCCTTAGAATTATTTTGTTTTATGCATGCCCAATTATTCAAACATTCCCACTATTTAGTACGATCACCAAGTACCCAGAATTGCATAAATGCCTTTTTACAGTCATCCGAACTGATTCGAGTGAACTTAAATCGACATTTATTATCGCATCCATCCCGCATTTCTCTGGTATTGACAACCCCTTCCTGCTAGTACCTTCAGTGCCTGAACTTCGGGCTCTTTTTGCCGCAACATCAATCCATTTATCTTTATGTTTAATTTTTTTGCGCGTAACGTTCTTTGGTTAATCAATTCTTTTGTTTTTCCTAATGATAAATTTGTTGGAAGATTCAATTGAAGAGTCAGAATGATTTTCTGAATTTTGTATAATATGATCACCTGAAGGACCAGCACAATTTTCAGAATTCCGTATAAAATTATAATCCGATGTGCCAAAACGAATTTCAAAAATCGGTACAATATTGCCATTATCATCTACAAATATAAATAATAAAAATCGTTCGTTCGCTGATTCATTAATTCATTAGCGTGTTCATTCAATCATTTGTTCATTTATAGATTATAACAATTCATTATATTGCTTATTTATATGTTATTTAATTCACACATACGTTTGTTCGTTCTTTCGTTCTCCTCTTGCGAAATGTCACTATAATTAAAATTTTTTTTTCGAATCACTTGAGGTGCCATATTTGTGTCCCACCAATAGAAAACTGATTTTTTTTGTGAATTAGATACTCTAATAATTGTGTTTAAATTATATTTATTAATTAAATATTTATATACTTACAGTCATTACTACTTTCGTCGCTCATTTAAAAAAAAAGAAAAATTTTGAAAATTTATTTTGGACCTTGCACGGAAAGGAGACTCCACTTACATAAATAAAAGGTTTCTATAGAAACTCGTTTCTATAAAAAAAGAAATATGAAGTGTGTCAAACAAGGAAAGATTCAGTAATACCAATTTCACGACGCGAAACAGGCCGATATTTCATAGTCGATTTTTGCATCTAAGACTGTCTTAAGTACAATCTTAAGATGTCATTAGTCAATCCGACTGTATTAGCATCTTATTTAAGACAGTTTTAAAATAAAAACGGATTATGAATACGCTCCATGTTTAGCGTTTCACAGTTGACAGCCTTTATTGCCCAGGCGACATCCGTAGACAGAGAGCGCGGAGATTTAGAGAGACACCGGCCAACTGCACACATCATGTTATCCTTCCACAATGGGTAATACACATTAGGTTTCACGGTATAATTTTATAAATCATACTTCTTTTTGTGATCAAACGTTAAAACGAATTAATTTTTGCGACTGTTAAAATGTTACTTTTCGTAACGAAACTTTAAACATAATAAGTTTTCGCGTTTAATAAAGTGAAACACCTTACTTTTCGCGGTTAGATGCCTTCAAATGTTGGAACGCATTATAGTTTTCGTAATATAAAAAGAAACGTGCTACTTTTCGTAGCAAAACTTTCAAATATATTTATTTTTACGATATAAAATGAAACGAGTTACTTTTCGCGGTTAATCGCTTTTCAACGCTGGAACGTGATAGTTTTCGTGGAACATGTTCATTTAAAAGGAAACGTGCTATTCTTTGTAGTAAAACGTTCAAACATATTAGTTTTCGCGATATAAAGAGAAATATGTTACTTTTCGCGATTAAATGCAACTAAATGCTGAAACGTATTAGTTTTCGTAGTGGGGAAACGTGATAATATTCGTCAATTAAATTGAAACGTGCTTCTTTTCGCGGAATCATGTAATATACTGTTTTTCGTAAAACAAATGAAACGTGCTAATCTTCGTAGCGGGCGTCGATAACTCCCGTAATTGATGTTATTTCTGTTGGTGTTTACTGGGGTCTCAGATAACATTTCGTGCAAAAGCAAAGCAATGTAATTTATTTGCTGATACTTGTAATCGTAATATTGCTATGGTAATGGCAAAAATATTTGCTAAATAAAATTTTGCTTGCATGTTGTTATAATTTTGCCAAATTAATATTTGTATTTTTAATGATAAGCAAAATTGCTTCAATTTTACCGAAATATTGTCATAATCAAACATTTTTACCACAACTGTTGCCACAAAATTACTGTAAAGTTACTCTATTACAGTTTGTGTGGTTCTTTGCAATATTCCAACAAAATGTTATCCAGGGTTATAGTGTAAAACATTTATATGCACGTACTAACCTCACGTAGTGCAGCGGATTTTGAAGATTTCCAATCAGGATTTCCGGCAGCATCAACACATTTTTGTTTTAATTTAGGATCTTGAGCAATATCCATCTTTATTAGAGTTTACGCATCTGGTAAACATTTTATAACATACACAAAATGTGAGCAATTCTGTTCAGATATCTAAAATGTAAAAATTCGTAGTTTTTCATGTATATATGTACAATAAAGAAAGGAATACTTCCAAGATTAATATGTACCGCTTATAAAGATCTTACCAATTGTAAAATTGAGGAGAAGATTGTAACAACAAGCAAATAGATTTGAAGCAGTCTCAGCATTCGTGGAGAAAGATGCTAGAGAAGATTGTACAGAATCTTCAAGTAGTAATCTTTTAGTATCTTATTATATGTATACTAAACACGATCAAGTTTTTCTAATTAAACAAGTCGAACTGCAACTTTTGCAGTCGTCTAACCTATTAAATAAATGCCATATGCATGGCCTTAGAACATATACATCCGTATTCATAATCCTTCCTTATTTTAAGGGTGGAGGAAGTCTCCATGAAGAATTCCTCGATTCTCCAAGGCTTCTTTGTTTCATAAACGGGTCTCAAATTTCCCTTCTCGAAGTAAGGAATATTTTAGGGATTTTAGTAACCTAATGAAGCATGTCATAATATAAAGTATGCAAATCTAATATCGTGAATTACGAAAGGTTCTAAAGGCATTATTGATTAAATAAAGTCGTGATAAGTATTTTGCAACAATAATGAACAAAAATAAAACTGACAGCGGATTCGATTGGACGCACTGATGTGCATTAAAACTGCCGTACATACACAAAACAACATAAATATATATTTATAAATAAACATATAAATCGATTAAATCGTGAAATATTCAATACATTTTATTGTACTATTAGATAAAATATGTATTTCGTAATTCGAAATATTTGCATTTTATTTTTATATTCAAATTAAATCAGTGTACAACTTTAATATGCATCAGTGCTTCCAATCGAATTCGCCACAATGCTTATTATACGAAGAAGGAGAAAATTTTGGTATAGCTTATTTCCGAAAAAAAACTATCAAAAATATTTATTGATGCGACAGATCTAAAAGCTATCGAAAATAAAAAAACCGGTGTGACGAACTAAATTTCTACTTGTAGAACTAAACACAGTTCTCGAAGTCAACATACTTTTGTAGTTTGTGATGAACGAACTTTATTCAGCTTGAATATTATATTATTCACCGCGCACGCAATTGTATGGAGCATGGACATTACAATCTACGATCATCATCTCTCCATCCTTGTCAATTTTTTCGGCTTTAACCGAATGTACAACGACTATAGGTTTTTGCTTCTTCCTGTAGTATATGTTCTAAGTGCATGTCACCATCATGCTTTCTGGCATCAGGCTTTCTGGCTTTGATGACCGCGTCCAATCAGAGGAGATCGGGTCACGTGATGTAATTTGCCACTTTCTCCTTGTGAGGCTCGTGAGACTCTACAGTCATTTACTACAGTGAAACGCGCATATTTCAAGTGTATAATTTTAATTAAAAATGGAAATACTATATTTATATTGAAAATTAATTATATGTATAATTAAAATGGAATGCGTTAATAACAATAAATAATGATTGGAATTGATTCCTTATCTCGACCATAAAAAAAGGGTCCCCACGGTATAGGGAAGTCTCTGTCCTAGAGATGGAATCTCTGAAACCAATAAATTCATCTAGAATATGATGAAATCTATCGCCCAATATCAAATTCTACTTTCTTATCAGAAAGAAAAGTTGAAAAAAATCATGTAAAACATTACTTTAAATTACTTTTCATTTGAAGTTTTACGTAGTAATGACGTGGCAGTGAGCAAAACAGAGAAGCAAGACAGTAAAGGTAAGTTTTCACTATTTCAGCGACAAAAAAGATCACGTAGTCAAAATTGATGCTTGATATTCGTCAATTTTGACTACGTGATCTTTTTTATCACTGAAACAACCGGTTTGAGCAGCTCGTGAAAATTTACCTTAAGAATAGAGGAGAAAAGTCATTGGCATGCCCGGGCTTGAACAGTAATAGTCAAGATTAATTGGAAGTAAAACTTTAAATATAATTTTTTCAACTTTCCTTGCCAATAATGAAGTGAGTTTGGTATTGGATGATATATTTCATTATACTGTAAATAAATTTATCAGCTTCAGAGATTCCATCTCTAGGGCAGATACTTTCCTGGGCATTCTTTGAATAAATAAATAATATTGTGTATATAATGATCCGTATTCAGAACGCGCTTATAACAATGTTAGCGCGCTAATATGCTATAATTTACGTAACACATACTGTAGAATTTTAAAGATAAAAGTGCGTTCTGAATGAAGACCATTATGTTTAAGTATATATACGTTTACGTTATGACATATAAATAAACAAAATAAATAAATAAATAAAATAAATATATATATAAATAAGCGAATAAATATTAATAAGTAATATTACTATTTTTCTTTTTTTAAGTATTTTAAT
>JAANIC010006825.1:289906-336710 GCA_017607545.1 Acromyrmex charruanus
GCACGCACGCACGCACGCACGCATGCACACACACACATATTAACCCTGTTATTATTTTTTTGACATAATTTAATTTCTTCCATGAATAAAAACTAAAAACAATTTTATTCAAATCCATTTTTTTATAATAAAATTATTGTATAAGATTGGTATCTTTAAAAAATAAATTTTTTAAAAATTGTTGCATTTAAAAATTTACATTTATATTGAATTGTTATAAAATCTCATGTTTGAAGAATTCGTTACGTGTAAAAAATTGTACAAATTTTACTTAAAACATCTTTTCATATATCTTATTGTTCCGACTGGAACATCTGAACTGGAAACATCTGAAGATCTATCTGTAGCTCGGGAAGTAGTTGAAAAAAGAAATTATATTGCAATTTGTAAATTAAGTATATAAAGTAATGAAAATAGGATTAAAGTATACAAAGTAAATAAAGTGTAGAAAGTAAACAAACATATGTATATAAAAATGAAAATTTATTATTAATAATATTACATAGTTATATGTTCGTAAGAAATTGTTTTAAAAGTTCATTTCTTTCTCTGTGAATCGAATTGTTTTCTTTTTGTTAACTGTTCTATCACTTTTATTTGTTCCTTCTCAACTGTAACCAATTTTTTTTTCACATTGGAAACCTCCTTTAAATCTCGTCTTTTTTGGCCACTTTTTAATGGAGTACAACGTCCGGAAACTGAATCTGATATTTCTACTAAACTCGGCCTATCATTTAAATATTCATTTTCTAACGTGCAATTAGAATTTCTATTATTGACATCAATATCTAATTCTATAAATGAACCAGCAGCAATCGGATTAGACAATGGCGAAGATCTTGTATTCGAATGTGGACACAGAGTAGAAAGAGTGCAGTTCATTAAAAGGTTACTTGGAAAAAGCGTGGATCGGCTGAAATTTGTTGAAATGTTGCTTGGTCTTGACACAATTGTAAATGCCTAGTCTGTGACTTGACTCAACGAAGATATTGTCGAACCGAAATTTATGAAAAAAAATTTCTACTCAATAGGATGACGTCCGTTCCCGCAACATGTTGAGGGAACGATGCAGAATGTACGCCATTCAGCGGATTCCGTGCTCTTTACTGTTGAATGCGCCCATTAATAAAAAGTTGTTAGATAATAACTGGTAATTTATGATATAAGTTTATGTATATATTTAAGATAAGTATAACAAATAGACAGTGTATGACAATATAAGAATATTCATATAGCAGTTTTACGTTCAGTCAGTGCAGTAGTTTTGTCATAATCATATCTGTACAATTTGTTAAATTGTTTTTATATTACAATTCCAAGCCAAGTTTATCTTTGGAAATGATTATAATATACAAAAATGTGGGAATTTTTGAATGAAAAGATATAACAGTACACTATAAATATGATCTAAAAAAATAGTTCTTTTATTAAGTAGTTTACACGTAATGGTAGATAATCGAGAGTAAGCAGTTCTTGTAAGTTATAAGAGAGAGTAAAAGAAAAGAAAGGGCTCTATATAAAACAGAAAATAATGTCATCTCTACACAAGAAGAAAGGATATTTTGTTTAATATTCAACAAAAAATTATTGCTGGATAGCATTTTTTACTATAATGGGTTGGAAATAATAGAAGAAACCTATCTTGATTATCAAGAACCTTATAAACTACGTAATTCTGAAATAATAGAAGATGATGAAGAAGCATGGAGTGAAGATAATTTAAATTCTCTTCCTCAATGTTCAAATGATGACGCAGACATTGACAGTTCTTATAAAAGAACAAGTTGTTGAGTATTAGCGAAATTGGGACATTAATGAAAAAAATAAAAACAAAAAGAATCGTCCACTAAAATCAGTGCAAAATAAATTTAGAAGAGTTTCATCTGAACGTCAATTAAGACAATGGAAAGAGCAATTCAAATGGAAATCGTATAGAAAAATTATCTTACATCTCCAAATTTACACATGATAAATTTACTGCAGCTGTTGAATTAGGATTCATAGTTCATGATATTGATCTACAAAGGTGGGCTCTACAAGCTCAAGAAGAAATAGGAAATTTAAATCCTATATTTAAAGCATCTCACAGTTGGTATCAACATTCAAACAGTCCCACCGAATTGTTTCGAGAAAAATTACAAAATTTGTAACTAGAAGAACAATAGAAGATTCTATTGAATTGCAAAATACAGCTAATGATTTTCTGAAAACAGTGAAACCACTTATCGAACAGTTCGGATCTGAAAATGTTTTTAATTCTGATCAAAGTTTCCAATTGAAAATTCATTTTAGAAGGTCATTGTCTAATGGAGGAATAAAGAAAGTAGAGTGTGTTGTGCAATCTATGTCATCAACAACACATTCATACACCATACAACCAATAATATCGTGTAATAGAAATTTGTTGTCACCTTTATTTGTTGTATTAAAAGAAATTAATGATATATTTGAACTAAGAGTACAAGAAACCTTATTTACACCAATAAATGTTATCGTAAAAGCATCGAAATCTGGTAAAATGACTTCAGGTAATTAAATAAATTTCTTTTTACAATACATTTTCAGATACTGTTTTACTATTAAAAAATAAGTATAAATTTGCATAAACGGAATAATACAACTTTGCTTCCGCCGTTTTCCTATAGATGGCTTTAGCGATAAGTGGTGGTCGAAATAAATAGATCATAGACGTCATACAATAAACTTGGGCATCTGTCAACATAATCCCATAGAAACATTAGTCGATTTGTGTCTGCATCATAAAGTTATTCTCGATTGAAAATGTCAGTTTACGAGCAAAATTCTCTTCATTTGCGGGAGGTTTTAATTTTCTGCTTCAATATGAAGAAATCTGCGACTGAGGCTGATCGAATGCTCTCAAATACTTATGGTGAGGCAGCTATTAGTGAAAGAACGTATCGTGAGTGGTTTCAACGCTTCAAGAATGGTGATTTTGACGTCGAAGACTGGCATAACGGTGGAAGAGAGAAGGTTTTCGAAGATGCAGAATTGGAGGCATTACTTGATCAAGACTCGTGTCAAAATCAAGAAGAATTGGCACGATCATTGGGAGTGATCATCATTGGGAGATGACTTAACAAGCCATTTCAAAACGCCTCAAAGTCATGGGAATGATTCAGAAACAAGAAAATTGGGTGTCGTACGAGTTGAAGCCGAGAGATGTTGAACGGCGTTTGTTTGCTTGTGAACAGCTGCTTGAAAGGCAAAGACGGAAGAGATTTCTGCATCGTATTGTGACTGGGGACGAAAAATGGATTCATTATGATAACTCCAAGCACAGAAAATCATGGGAGTTCCCGGCCATGCTTCCACGTCAATGGCCAAACCGAATATTCACGGCTCCAAGGTCATGCTCTGTATTTGGTGGGACCAGCTCGGCGTAGTGTATTATGAGCTATTAAAACCGACTGAAACAATCACAGGCGATCAGCATCGAACGCATTGATGCGTTTGAGCCGAGCATTAAAAGATAAACGGCCGCAATACAACGAGAGACACGATAAAGTGATTTTGCAGCATGACAATGCTCGACCCCATGTTGCGAAAGGTGGTCAAGATATACTTGGAAACGTTGAAATGGGAAGTCCTACCCCACCCGCCGTATTCTCCAGACGTTGCTCCCTCTGACTATCACTTGTTTTGATCAATGGAACACGGTCTGGCTGAGCACTTCCGGTCTTATGAAGAAGTAAAAAATTGGTTCGATTTGTGGATCGCCTCAAAAGATGACCAGTTTTTTCGACGCGGGATTTGTACGCTGCCCGAAAGATGGGAGAAAGTAGTGGCCGGCGATGGACAATATTTTGAATCATAAATGTATATCCAGTTTTTTACAATAAAGCCTCGAATTTCGGAAAAAAAAACGGCGGAAGCAAAGTTGTACACTTAATATAATGAAATTATAAGTCTTATTTCTGTGATATATTTTATATTTTATTTGAAAATTTCATAACAATCATAAATAGTTATTAATTTAACATTTATATTTCATAATAGTCATAAATAGTTATTAATTTAACATTTATATTTCTTACAAACCATTTTAAAATGTGGTTAGAAGAAGCTTATTTTCCAAATTGGTTCTAATAACGTTCTTCTTATCGATTCATGGACTGAACATTGTTTCAATATTATTTTAACACCTGCAGGAGAGCATTTTACTACTGTGATTGTAAAAGGCGCAACAGAAAAAATTCAACCATTGAATGTTTATGGATTTAGAATTTGGAAAAATTTTGCTAAAAGATTGTCAGATACTGTTTTACTATTAGAAAGTAATATAAATTTACATTTTGAAGGAAATAATAAAATTATAATCTCTGATACATAATCAATTGTCATCCCCGCGATATCACAACTTATTCAAATATTCGTGGTTTAAAAGTGGTTATACGTACAAAAAATTAGAAGAATATGAAAATCCAGTAGAATTTAGTTTTGACAAAAGTTTAACAACGTGTGATATCGAAGGGATGACGTTGCAGTAATGTAGCTGTAGTAAAATGTTTATGGTGCAAGAAGTCATTATGATTAAAATATTTTTTCATCGAGTGTCATTATTGTAATGAATATAATGAACGAACGATACAAAAAAATATAAATTTATTGTGCATAAATATTTAGAAATTATTTTATTATTAAATATAATATATATATTTTGTAATTATTACGTAAACAACAGGTAAATAAGATATTAAGCGTAAAATTGAAAATAATTTTAAGAGAAAACTTTTTCGAGGGCGAGTCAATAAGTTTTTAGAAAAACATAGTAAAATACATTTTTTTTGATCGGTTCATTTTTATTTCTCAACATAGTCTCCTTTCAGCTCGATACACTTGATCCAATGATTCTTCAACTTTTTCAAGCCGTCCGAATAATATGATTTGTCCAATCCTTCAAAATAAGCCACTTTCGGCGATGAGCTGCTCTCTAGTGGTGAATCTCTTTCCTCTAAATCATTTCTTCAGGTTTTGAAACAGGAAATAGTCGCAGGGGGCTAAATCTGGCGAATATGCTGGATGGGGAAACAATTCATAGCGGAATTCATTGAATTTGGCCATCGGTGCAGCGTGTGAACCCGTGTATTGTCTTGATGGAAGAGCACTTTCTTCTTCGCCAAATGGTGACGTTTTTTCTTTAAAATGTTGTTGAAACGGTCTAATAAGGCTGCGTAGTAATCGCCATTGATCATTTGCTTCGACGGAAGGTAATCGATATGAATTATATCGCGTGCATTCCAACAAACTGTGGCCATTACTTTTCCGGCTGACTTCACGGTCTTCACCTTCTTCGGAGCTGGTTCACTCGGTAAAGTCCATTGTTTTAACTGTTCCTTAGTCTCGGATGTGAAGTAATGAATCGACGCAGAAATTCATCTGAATTATGTTGAAACATCTCCATTGTTTTGAAATCGTCACAAGGTCGCACTTATGGTCCACAGTGAGCAAACGTGGCATCTTATCGATAGCTTTTTCATATCTAATTGTTCGTGCAAAATTGAAATCACTGTGCCATGTGATATGCGTCAACAAGCTCGCGCACTTTTACTCGTCGATCAATCAAAACAATATTGTAGATGAAAACATTATCGATGATTTCTGATAGCAGCCTCAATTGGACGTCCCGAATAAGGTGCATGTACAACCACGTTTAAATTCATTCATCCAATTGTATACAGTCGCAAACGCTGGTGCAGATGTGCTATGAACATTATTCAACTCGGCTTTGATTTCTTTCGGTGTTAAACTTTTCATATGTAGATGTTTGATCACTGCATGAAACTCGTTTTTTTTTCTATTTTGCAAAAAATACAAAGATTGTTCACTTTAATCGTCTACATAAATGAAACCACGCGAATGAATTCCGTTCAAAATTTGACAGTAATCAACTGAAAGATGCTACTTGTCAAAAAGTAATGTGACATGACACTGCGAGTGCCCTCTGACAGATTTTCTAAGAACTTATTGACTTGCCCTCGTTATTATAAGGAAATAATGTACAAAGATGAATAAAAAAATTTTACTCACTTTGAGGAGAAATAATAAAAATTATTATAACTTAACATTATTTATAATTTGTAATGTTACAAATATCGATCATGTCAATTTCCTTATTCGTTGATTTATGTATTTTATCATTCCGATGACAATTACTTACATATGAGCATGGATAGCGTATATACGGAAGTGTTAATAATTAATTCTCGAAAATGATATGTTGTAATGCAACTTTATTATACATGGTTAAATTTGTAAAAAAATAATCTTTAATTTGATAAAAAACAATTGAAAATTTAAGAAAATTACTTGGTGGTAGGAGTATTTTGTTAAACTAGAAAATAAAAAAAATTTTTTTTTCTTTATAACTTTAAAGTACTCTTGAAACCGTACAACTTTTCTTTAAAAATTTTTTTTCTATCTTTTACACTTCTGATGATATTCGACTCGAAAGTAAAATACCGTTTTTTTTTCAAAGGGATGTTTCACCCCTTAAACATGAGTTAGCGCACGTATAAAAAAATACATCTCTCTTAGATTTCCGTGTTTTACAACATATTTCATGGAGAATCAAATTGGTTCCGGACAGTTGTAAAACTTCCCTTGTAAGAAGGGCTACGAACCTAAAACAAATAACTTAATATAGATAAACTTAATATAGATAGGTCACTAATAAACTAACAAACATAACAAACATTTCGTATCCGATCATTTTCAATGTTAATATAAAAGTCGATTAAGAGAAATTTTTTAATATACATACGTATTATAAATACGTATTATAAAATTAAAATATAAGTTGAGGTCTAAAATACTCTAAAAGTTATTATGTATCTAATAAAACCTAGGCAATCGCAGATGGTGTAAACTTGAAGTATTGATCCATATCGAATTTGATTAAAAAGTGGAATTCTTAATAGGCATTAAGTAAAAAAAATTGTAATCAGATCCAAATAAGTCAAGTATCCTGATGGGTTCCTCAGTAATCTTCTTCATTAATACAAGCGAAAAATGTAGTCAATATTTAATGATTAGATGTATAAATTGGAGCAAAAATGCGATAGAATTAAAAGTGCGTTCAGTATCAAGAGACATTGTAAAATTTATTGAAATTTGTGAATTTATGCTCTAAATTAAAAAAATTTTCGTGATATTTGAAGAATTTTTCATTCATCAGTTCTGCAGTTTTAAAAAATTCTATAGATAGATACATGCAGTTTTCTCGAGATATGCACGAGAACCAATTGTCAGTGGGAGTTATCATATTTGTTTTACAGCCCAATTGTGAATATTTATGTTTAACCCTTAACTGAGCGCGCAGCGGCACTAAGTGCTGCAAAATATTTTTTTTTTAAATCATTGATAATACAGATTTTTTTTTTATTACCGACTTTCGGTATTCCTCATTTAATGTCTCAATTCTAAGATAGCGCAATTGTGGTATTTTTCCTATTAAGTTGGCTAGCCTTTTATTCACTCTAAAATCAGTATGACATTTCATGTAGAGAGCTTCACAGGAAGAGAATGATAAATTGCACGTGACCTAGTCTCTGATTGAACTCGGGTATCAAAGCTCCAAAGAGCCATGATGGGGGTTTGCATATGGCAGTCACTATGATGTGAAGCGGGGAGCACAGACTCTTACATAATGCATAATACGCAATGCATAAGAAATTGAATCAATCAAAATCCTTCATTTCCTTCCTTTCCCTAAAATAAAAAACTTTGATTGAATTTCTTATGTTTTATGTATTATATGTTGTGTAAGAGTCTGTGCTCCCCGCTTAAGGGTATATCCACACAAACCTGCATAGCCGCATAAACGTGCATAAAAAAATTATCCAATCACATTTTACGTGCATTTTTATAGAAGAAATGCGATTGGATAATTTTCTTTATATATTTATGCAGCTATGCAAGATTGTGTGGATATATCCTAAAAATATACAAGGTATATCATAATGCGCATAACAGCAACACTGGAAACAATCAAATCAAATTTTGCCTTCTATGCACTTTCCTGAGTATAATAGCGCTGGCATATTAGAATAACTAATCAAATTTTGGCCCAGAATTCACTTTCCTACTGCACATTCTCGGGAATGGTACACTATAGATTTGTTCGCGTCGCATACTTTAACACGTTCCTACCATAGCTCTTACTCACTCTGACAAGCGCGTTTGAATAAGTAGAAGCTACGATTGGAGGAAGTAGAAGCATGTTGGAGCATGCGAGGCGAACAAACCTCTTGTTTTCTTACATCATGGCAGTCATGGTATTTAGATTAAACAACTGCAAAAGTCGCAGTAAGCTTGTAACTTTAATTTCCTCCTCAATTTTACAATTGGAGGTAATTGTAAGTAATACATATTATTAATTTTGGAAGTACGTATCTTTTTCTATTGTACATATATACATGAAATAAAACTGCGAATTTTTACATTTCAGATATCTGAACAGGATTATAAAATACCTTCCAGGTGCAATGCTCCAAGATGCACAAACTCAAATAAAGAAGGGTATTGCTGTAAAACATTTGAACAAGATCCTAAATTGAGATAAAAATGGATTGATGTTGCCAGAATTTCTAATTGGAAATCTTTCAAATCAGTTATACTGTATGCGGTTAGTATCAAAGCGTGTATTATAAAACATATAAATTGTTCAACAAAAAATAAGGTTCATTTTCGAACACGCTCAAAATTGCATAATATTCTGATTCGATGTTCTGAATATTGCACAATTTTAAGCGTGTTCGAAAGTGTTCTCTATTTTTTTGTTGAGCAGTATATAACTCTCGTAAACATCAATAAAAATAACATCAATATTATAAAGATGATATAGAAGGTTTGCGAGTTATTGCCGTGTTTTTGTCCATTGCTAATGCCAATATTTCATGAACCTTGCTCATTTACTTCATCAGAGCGAGGAACACACTAATACTGAATTTCCCTCCTCCGGAAAACTCTCTTTATGTAGACATTGTAGAAGAGAGTGAAGATATGTTGAGGAAAGGAGGGGGAGGAAGACCTTCCTTAGCTTGTCAAAAGGATAATCTTCCACATCCTACTTACATTATAATCT
The DNA here is from genome assembly GCA_017607545.1 of Acromyrmex charruanus. Classification (NCBI taxonomy): domain Eukaryota; kingdom Metazoa; phylum Arthropoda; class Insecta; order Hymenoptera; family Formicidae; genus Acromyrmex; species Acromyrmex charruanus. Next base: position 299,010 of record JAANIC010006825.1, read on the forward strand.
GAGTCTCTGTTCAAATTGTTTGGATGTTTCTGTATTTCTAGGGCCTCTCGGTATTTCCTCGGGAAATATGACACCTTTGTGGCTATAGTAGGCATTTTTTTGAATAATATTTAATGTCCTGTCTCAACGCTGTGTTCTGTCAATGCTGATTGTGTGGCATATTTTAGCCTGACATTCCGTTGATGTTTTTTCATGCGCACGTTGACTGTTTCTTCCGGTTTCACTGATACTTTCCCAAGAGCGAAGTATTTTGTATATTCCTGCGGAGGGAGGGGGGAGGAATCTTTGGTTTTTAGGATTTTTTAAGATTTGCTCGATCTTCCTTAGAGACTTGAAAATGGTTCAGATGTTGTATTTGTTCAAAATTCTGCAGATTCAATCTGTTGTTCTTTTTATGTATGGAAGAATAAACTTCTTTTGTTTAATTCTTTCTGTAGTATTTGTGTGTTCTTCGTTTCTCTCCTATATTTGCTCATTGTCCTGCCCACTTCTTTCTTATTATATTCGTTTCATTGTATGGTTTGTTTTAAATGATTGAGTTCTGCTTGTAGATGTTCTTTATCAGAATACTGATAAAGTATATTGAATGCTCTATGCATAAGTGAGTGTATTATTGATTGTTATTGTGCTGGTGGTGATGCGATTCGACATGTAAGTATTCATCAGTATCTGATGGCTTCCTGTACTTGAGTATTATTAGCCTTTCTTGTGACAAGAATATCCAGGAAAAGAAGTATATCATTCTCTTCTATGTCCATAGTGAATTGAATATTAGGATGTTGATTATTGAGAAAGTTTAAGAATTTGTAAAGTTCACTGCCATGTAATCTGTCTCCAGATTACAAAAATATCGTCTACATATCGGAACTTCTGATTTATTGGTCGCCTTGCGAAGATCCTTTTCTTCGAAGTGCTTCATGAAGATGTTTGCAGGAGAGATAGGAGAGCTCATAGCCACTCTGTGACGTCTGTTCGTAGAATTGGTTATTGTAGGAAAAATATTTGATAGTACTCAATTAAAGGGATAATATTATTTGGGATTTTATATGAGGTTTTGATTATATCTAAAGTCTAAAAGTTTCTTTTATTGGAACGTTTGTGAAAAGTGAGTCTACATTGAAACTCATCAATATACCTTCACGATGCAGACGAATATTTTGGATTTTCCTTATGAAATCCGTCGAGTTGGTGATATGTGACTCATTTCTTCCTATCAGAGATTGTAATTCGCGAGCTAGGAATAGTAGCAAGGAAGCGTGCGAGGTCATATGTCGGAAACTTTATGGCGCTAACAATTAGTCTCAGAAGAATATTAAGTTTATTTTTGGTAGACCATATAGTCTTGATGGGAGAGAACTCGTGGGCTTTAATATTGTTTTGGTTTTGTTAGAGAGCTCGCTTTTTTCTATTAAAACACTACTTTTCTATGTGATCCTATTTGTTGTGTCTCTATCAAGTTGCGTGTAAGTTTCATCCGAGAGAAGAGTTTCTATCTTCGTCCTGTATATATATGTCCTGTATGTCTGATGTATTCATAACTACTGTTGCATTCTCTTTGTCTCATGGGAGTACTAAGATGTCTGTGTCTTTGTTCAGTTCCTGGAGTGCCAGTCGCTCTTGTCTGGTGATATTGGGCGTTGGGGGCTTAGCCTTGCGGAGTATATTAGCTACTTGTGTACAGATGTTGTCTGTTTGTTCTGTAGGAAGTCTGTAGATTGTTGACTTTATTTGACTAATGATTTCTTCTTTTGAAATTCTGTTTGGCGCCATTGCAAAATTGGGTCTTTTGACTAACACGGAAACAGTGTTGGGAGACAGGATCTTATAGGACACGTTTTTAACGCTGTGTGGAGCAAGGGATGTTGTGATCCTTTGTGTGAACTCAAGCTGCAGTATTTCCGCTTTTGTCGCTCTGTGCATTGCGTGGATATTCTGCACTTGTTCGTAAGTAATGCGATCTAGAGTTTGCCAAACGTCTTGTATGGAAGAGAGAAGAAAGTGGAGGTGGAAGGATTCCTGGGAAATCTTGTTTACATGTGACTTACAATTAATAAAATAAATGCATTCCCTAGTGAAGACTAATTCAGTTCTACATAAGATTCTCTTAGACTTACGCATGCCCAAATAATTGATGATGATTGAATGATTGATGAGTTGTAGGAACAACGTCAATGTCTCTATAGGATTTTAAAAATGCCAAGTTAGACAGATTTTTGGTGAGGGATGTCCTGAGTTTGGTGTTTACCTTCGAAAGAATACTCTGCCCGTAGAACTTCCTGATAACGTTTTTTATACTTTCACGGTTATTATCTTTAAAAATGCTAGAAGGTTTGTGGGTCATTGCCGTGTTTTCGTTCATTACTACTGCCAACATTCCGTGAATCTTACCATACTTCATCAAGGTGAGGAAATCTTACCTTTATTCGAAAAAACAGCTACTATAGCCACAACGATGTCATATTTTCTGAGGAAGTACAGAGAGGCCTTAAAAATACAGAAACATCCAATTTGAACAGAAATTCAGGTTATAATGTAAATAGGATGTACATTAGCGCCGAGACACTATCAGTGTCTCCAGATATGAAAAACTGCTCTCTTGACAAGCCAAGAAAGAAAAATTATAAGAAATGATGCCATACAAAGTTTGTATTGCAAATGTCAAGAATCTAAGAAAAAAAATCTCTTGCAAAAATTCAACCAGAATAGCAATGTAATGAATCATTTTTAATTAAACATTTTCCTCACAAAAAAACAAAATTAAGAAATGATCATTCATATATTGCTACAAAAAATTCTGAGAAGTAAGAAAACAAGAGGTATTAATTATTTACGAGAGTTATATTATAAAACATTTATGTACACACTTCGATATTAACCTCACACAATATAGCTGATTTTGAAAATTTCCAATCAGAAATTCCGGCTGTATCAATCCATTTTTGTTTCTATTTAGGATCTTGTTCAAATATCATGAAGCAATATTCTTCTTTATTTAAGTTTGTATATTTTAGAGCAGTGCACTTGAAAAGTATTTTATAATATGCACAAATCCTGTGCAAATATCTGAAATGTAAAAATTCGTTTTATTTTTCAGTGAAAAATATTTATAGTTGCATATATATTGTATATGTAAAATACAGGAAAGTATATACTTTTAAGATTAATAATATCAGTTGATTTGCAAAGACCCCTTACTAATCACAAAGAAATGACGTAAAATAGGGCAATAGAAGTCAGGCACGGTAATTGTTGTGCAAATTCAAACAATGTGGATGTAACACAAAACTCTTTATTTGATAACCCGCTTAAATGTTTCGGCTCATTTTTTAGCCATCTTCAAAAACAATATTATAATTACAATACCTACAAACTAAACTTGTGATATAGTGAATTCTCGTTGTAGTGAGCTTCCTTCTTACTGTGATATAAAATTCGTTTTGTTTTTTAATAATTTTGTCCAGTAATAAATTTTGAACACAATTTGGATTGTCATCAGAATCATTTTTCAATATTAAAGTTTTCAGAAGTATGTGGAGATGGCTCACTGGAATGAATTAGTCTGTAGGTATTATAACTATAATATTAATTTGTCTCTGAAGATGGTTCAAAAAGGAGCTAAAACATATAAGCGAGGTTATATGTTTCATAAAGAGTTTTATGTTATATCCACATTGTTTGTTTTGCGAAATAATTATCGCGCATGATTCTTATTGCCCTATTTTACCTAATTTTTTTGTTGATTAACAATATCACTAACAAAGACTTTAACAATTGTAAAATTGAGAGGGAAATTGCAGCCACAAACATATTGCAATTTTGTAGCCATCTAACCTAAATATCTTAACTGCTATATGCATGGCATACTCCTACTATGGTTCTTTGGAACTTTGATGTCCGGTCCAATCAGAGGAGACTAGATCACATGATGCAATTTACCACTCTCTCTTCCCGTGAAGCCCTTTAATTTTTTGGCACGTTTTTTGCCGCGCACGCCTAAAAACGTAAATAAAACTTTGCTCATATAAATAATTGTAATAATATAAGATGTTGAACCATTCCCCACATTTTAATTTATTTTTACTTATATTAATGTTTAATATCTGTTTAGGTTAGAGTTAGATTAAGTTGTGATGTAAATAAACAGCTCAGGTAAATTTCGAAATTGTTTTCTTATGTTTGATTGTAAATTAACATGTCTTTATTTTTTAGCAAATCTATTAATTTTTATCAAATATGATAAAGAAAGCCAAGAACAGTTAAAATTGGATGTTTTCGAACAATACATTATATATTCTTATATTAAATTAATTTATTTTTTAGATATGATTGAAAGAAACTTTTAGTTTCAACACAATCATTCTGAAACGCTAATAATTCCCCCTAAATTCGAATAGACAGAAAGAAAGTAAGAAACTTATTGCGAAAAATATTATCTCAGCCAGGATTCGAACCCAGGACCTCTCAACTTTCCGGAAAGAATGTCTTAACCAACTCGAGTACTGCACAGTAGGCTTCAAAACTTTTAGTAATTCTCACTCATCATTAATTGCACAATAGTTTCTTATACGTTTAATTACAAAATACAGGTTCGTGTAAAAATTAATGGTTAAGGAATTCAAGATATTTTTGGTATATGATTTTTTTTTGATATTTTGAGAGATAAAAGTGCATGACAAAAAACGTCAAAAGATAAATAATAAACATTTCAAAATTAAATACTAAAAGTAAAAAATTATTAATTAAAAAAAATTTTTTTTTAATTTAGAATTTACTCTTGAAAAACTATTATAATGTTTTTTTTCAAAACATTTTTAAGCGTATGTTTTCTTATGTATCTTTATGTCTCAATGTAAAAAAAATAAGACTTCAATGGTCAGTATTGTCTATTTTATTGTGGAATGTTCAAAATATTTCGTAATTTTTAATCTGATGATAGTTTTTTATATCATGTAATTACAAATTACAATCATGTCAAAATGAAAGCTTAAAATTGATCTATCATCCATATCAAATTTTTTTTCTTCTTCCTCAATTTGATGTTTTTTTATTGGCATATTTTCGTTAATACTTGCAGAATCTTTTTGAAATTCGCCATCCTATAGAAACAATGCAGTTTCCGTCGTCAAATGTCTTATGATTCATTATCTTCAAGAAAATGTCTGGCAAGTTGTCCGAATTTAAATCTCCTAAATCCATTAAGAATTCAGATGTCTATACTGTCCATTTTGATGTTTATTTGAAATGGTATGATTCGCCTATTTTGTCAATATGTACAGTTTTAGTTTTGATTTTTTAACTCCACAGGCGCGATAGGTGAGTATGAGCACTTTCCATAGCTCTCAGACAAGAGAATAAGTTTTCCAAAAAATATCTTGGCAGTCTTCTCGTAAGAATATATTGCGGCTGGAATGCGGATGGAATATTCCTCCTTCAGGTAAGGAAGTAACAAATAGATCACAAGGGCTCAAATAATTAAAATTAAAATAAATATATNCAAGAATTCTATGCGCTTCAGCTGCAGATTTCTTTTGAATAAAGTAGTGTAATAAAATTCCCCGCAAATACACTTTATTCGGCACAAATTTTGACATATTCAATGAATTATACAGTGTTGTTATTTATGATTTCAAGAAAGGTTATGTACGGCAAATGACGTCCTATGATAGATGTTTACAATGTATACAGAACTATAGGTAACAACGAAATAGTGTACTGCTTGTGCCATCTCTTGTAAAACGCTACGAATTAATTCCAACACCTAATAATAAAAGGGATTACGAGCCAGGGACTCAGACCGAACCAAAATCGAAACTGAAAACCGATTTTCGGAAAAAAAGTTTTCGGAATCGAAACCCTTTTTTTTAGTGAACCAAAACCGAAACCGTATTCAAATTTTGTAAAGTTTACAATACCGAAACCGTAACTGAACTGGTAAAATTTTACGTTTTTTTTTGTTCTATTTTTGTTCTATTTTTTGTTCTATTTTGTCCTTAATTTTTGATCTTTATTCTTGTTCTTAATAAATCTTTTGTCCGTTCCTGCGTCCAAATCATCAATGTTCAATTCAGCATCACCGTCGCCAGCTCTCCTAACAACCGAAATGCAAATACCTCCAATACTTCATTTGATATAAGAAATCTGGCGGCATCACGAAACATATTTAATGTAAACTTTTTTAAGATACTAGCATTTTTTTATTTAAATTTTCCTAGCCAATATGTTGCAAGAATTTATTCTAAGTCATGAAATTCAAGAATACATATGTAGACTGTAATAAGTGAGAACTAATCTAATCTCTATAAGAATAAAATAAGTTGTAAGAAAGAACCAAGAGAAATGTGTTTAAAATAATGTTTACGTAATTTTTGTTCAGAGTCACGTGATTAGTAGACGCCTCTCTTCGACTAGGCCCTCTAGATTGATTGGGTAAACGCTCTCTCTCTTTCTCCCTTTTTCCTCCCCTTTTCTCTTCTTAATAAAATAAATTTAAAGAATAAATAGAAGAAAGCAAGTAAGTAGAACCAAAAAAACCCGTTAAAAAATCACAATTTTTACGGTTTCGATTTTTTCATTAATAGAAAAAACCAAAACCGGAAAATTTATTTGATATTATATTAAACCAAAACTGGAACCGAACCGAAAAAACCTTTCAGTCCAAATTCCTGTTACGAAGATAGCTAGATTTTCGTTGTTAACAATTCAATTCAATGTTTAAAATTAATAATATTACACAAGATTATCGGATCATTTTCAATGTGATAAAAAATACAGTATAATATGGTAAATTGTTTCACGCCCGTTTCTTATAATTCTTTCTTACGCATCATGGTGGTCAGTTAGTTTTGCGATGCGGCGTTGTCCATTTAAAAAAAAACCGATATAGATGTTTCCAACATTTTTAGATACTTATATTCGCTTGTTATATTTTGTTTTCTTGATTACTATTGCGCTGATTCATGAGTGTACTTTTTATTAATAATAATAGAGAGAAACGTTACAATTTTGAAGCTAGATATAATTCATTAAAAATCTGTGTTATAATATCTGTGTCTAATAAAATAATGTAATACCTGGATATGACGGTCCGCAATTACGTTAATAAGACTTCCTGAAGCGGAGTTTTTAAAATTTGGCTGTCATATGTGCCACTTTTGTTGTTGGAATAAGAAACGAAAACAAGAGAGCAATTAAGATAAAGGAAGAAAAAATATAATAGGGGGAGAGAGAGAGAGAGAGAGAGAGAGAGAGAGAAAAAGAGAGATAGTAGTAATAAGCCTGGTTCTAAGCCTGGTTCTCTAAGGGGAACGAGTCGCGGGGGGCAAGGCCTTGTAGACAAGGGGAAAGGGAAGTGTAATGGGTACTTGTAAGTTCGTTATCATACGTATCATGTTTATGTGTTGACCGGGATCCAATGTTTACGTAAGTGATAATCGTGGTCCTCTCTATGTTTATGTAAATAGCGATGCTGCCGACCGGGGACCTCTCCCCCCTTCCTCTCCCGCGCTTACGAGTACCCATCGTGCTTTGCTCCCCCCTCGCCTACGAGTACCCCATTCGCCCCGGAGAATCTGGTTTCCCCCTCAGAGAATTTGGTTTAGAACTGGCCTAGTATAACTACTGGGGATAGCGAGTGGGGATAATGATGACAGAGATAATGATTAGATTAACGGAAGATCGGAAAATGATACTCCCCGTGTCACTTTGTTTATTTAATCCTTCCCAAGCAGAATGATATCAAAATATCAAAATGAAGTCAAAATGACTCCAAAATGATCATTGAAAATCATTTTTCAATCATTTTAATATCATTTTGACATTATCCTGACTTGTTGTTTTGCTTGGGTTGTTTCTTTATGAAGACTGTCTCAGATATTAGTCTCTTGTTATATGATGGTTCTCTGTCCAATATTTTTACTTCCTTCCAGTTAAAATCATGACATTCGATGATTGGAAATTACTGATGAAGAACCCGTTTTTTTTTTATTAATGTCGGACAAGTGTTCTTGTCTGAAGTTGTCTCTTCGTTTGACTAATATATGTTACATCGAAATCGTTGCAAGACATTTTAGAAACGACATAAGATCGAGTTTATCTTTATTCCGTTTTATATATCTCTTTAAAGTGTTCGAAATGGAAAATGGTAACTTTCGATTAATATTAGGGGCTGTTGATTGAAAACTCTCTAGACAGTCTTCATATAAGGAACAATAAAAAACCGTGCTTTGATTTTGTTTTGTTCGATTTAATTGAAGCAGTTCTTCGATTTTCGGTTATTTTAGTCTTGTGTGTATGGCTGAAAAAATTAATGCATTGGTTAACCATTGTTCAGTAGTGTAATGATAGCTTCTTTCATATTTTTTTTATGAAAACTGGGATGCAATAATACAATTATTCTACCATTTCATATATGATATCCTTCTTATGGCATGCATGATGATTGGAGTGGAAATTCAGAAATCTACCTGATGATGTAGATTTTTGATATCAATCAAAAATGATTTCATTGTTATCAATAATTATTGTAACATCTAGGAAATTTTATTTGTTATTCATATTAATTTCGAAAGTAAACTGTAATTGTTCATGTTACGAATTAAAAACTTCCAAGACGTTATCAAGGCGTTCTAGCGAAGCTGCTAACAATCTATCGTCCATCTGTAATATAATTATATGTACGAGGTCTGTTCAAAAAGTATCGCTAATTTTGAATTTCCGCGGGTTACGTATATTCGATTTTCGATTTTTTTGTGGCGTTATGTTGGTACTCATGTCTCTCACTTATGCCGACAAGTTCGGCCATTTTGAATGTTCAGTTAATTTTTGACAGCTGCTTTGCTTGCACGTGTTTTGGCTCGTCTTCGATTTTTGCCTATTCCAAAAAATGGATCAAAGAATCTGTATCAAATTTTGTGTGAAAAACAAAATTAAGTGCGCGGACGCATTCCGAATGTTGACTGTGGCATATGGTGAAGCTACCTTGGACCGAAGCAACGTTTATCGGTGGTACAAAATGTTCTCAGAGGGCCGAGAAGATGTGAACGACGAAGAGCGTGCCGGACGTCCGAGCACGTCAACAACAGACGAAAACATTGATGAAGTGAAGAAAATAGTATTGACCAATCGTCGAATCACCGTTAGAGAAGTTGTTGAGGACCTAAACATATCGATTGGCTCATGCCATTCGATTTTTACCAATGATTTGGGCAATTTGTGGAAGAACAAAAATTGGCTTTTGCACCATGATAACGCCCCTGCTCACACATCGTTGCTTGTGCGCGAATTTTTGGCCAAAAACAACACACTAATGATGCCGCAGCCACCGTATTCCCCAGATCTGGCCCCCTGTGACTTTTTCTTGTTCCCGAAACTGAAGAGGCCCATGAAAGGACGACGCTACGCTACGATTGAGGAGATAAAGACGGCATCGAAGGAGGAGCTGAACAAGATCACAAAAAATGATTTTTTGAAGTGCTTCGAGGATTGGAAAAAACGTTGGCACAAGTGTATAATATCTGATGGGGATTACTTTGAAGGGGACAAAATACATATGAATAAATAAATAATTTTTGAAAAAACACAAAATTCGCGATAGTTTTTGAACAGACCTCGTATAATGATGTTTGTTTAATGCAAAGTTCAATGTCTTCTAATACGATGTTAGCCACAATTGGAAATAACAATGAGCCCATTGGAGTGCCAAAAATCTGTTTATAGTACTTTTCATTAAAACAAAAGCTGTCGAATTAAATATCATTATAATCGAAATTAAAAATTCTTCTTTTGGAATTTTTGTATTTACCAATACAATTCCATCTTTTTTGTATACCCTTAACGGTTAAATCTGTGAGAATATTCGTAAACAGTGAAATAACATTCAGAAACGCCAATGCATAATTTGATTCAAATTGCGTTCCATTTAATTTCTCGACTAAATGAAAGCTGTTTTCTACATGGCTTGGTACCTCTCGTATGTTGCTTTCTATGATTTGTAAATATAAAGATAGATTGTATAATGGACTATTGATACACGATACTATTATCCTGAGTGGATTATCGGTTTTATGTATTTTTTGCACGCCGTATGCTCTGGGCGTGATTCCGTCGTTAAAATGATTCTTTTGTAAGTGTAATCATCTATGAATCCGCTCTTTTTCCGTCTTATTAACCTTCTTTCTCTCGTTTTCGTTTCATACCAATAACAAAAGTAACACATAACAGCCAAATTTTAAAAGCTCCGTTTCAGGAAGTCTTATTAACAACGTAATTTCATATCCAGGTATCACATTATTTTAGTAAATACAGATATTATAATACAGACTTTTAATTAATTATATCTAGCTTCAAAATTATAACGTTTCTCTCTATTATTACTAATAGAAATTACACTTACGAATTAGCACAATAGTAATCAAGAAAGAAATATAGCAAGCGAATATAAATATCTAGAAATGTTGGAAATATCTATATCGGTTTTTTTTTAAATGGATAACGACGTATCACAACACCAATACGATGCATAAGAAAGAATTGTAAAAAACGGACGTGAAACAATTTACTACACTTTTGGTCACATTGAGAATGACCCAATAACGGGTCAAAAACGTTTTGCGTATTTTTATTAATTTTAAACATTAAATTGAACTATTTGTAACGAAAATCTAGTTAATCCTTTTTATCATATTTGTTTTAAGGAAGTAATTGTTTCAAAGATGCGTTTGTGACTAAAATTCCTTTCTGGAATAGCATGAGATATTTAATGACAATCTTATTTTTGAACAATGTGGCACAAAAGAAGGGCAAAAAGCCAGTAATGTAACAAAGAACTTTAATTTAAATTAGCATTAAAAATTTATAACAATTACAAACAATTACCAACGTTTCGACTTCAATCGAGTCATTTTCAATATAGTCGTAATATTTCAACATCGTTCTAAACCAAAAATATGTACATGGTATTACAATATTATTATAATTTTTAATCCTGTATTCATTATTCTGTGTAGTACGCTGCGAGTCATTTTTAAAATCAAAGTAGTCATAAAAAAATTCTGGAAAAGTGACCGTGAACAAAAAGAAATTAGTATTTACGAGGGGTGTTCAAAAAGTAAGTTTCCCTGCTCCGGGAAAAAAGCAAAACACAATTTTTAGGTTAAAGTAACATATGTATTTATTGTTTGACTTATAAACTATTTTTCTACATAGTCCCCTTGGACTTGAATACATTTTTTATATCTGTTCTGAAGCTTTGACAAACCTAGTTTATAAAAATCCGTGCCCTGTTTTTTAAAGAATAATTTAACAAAGTCTTTCACTTCATCATTTGAATTGAAGTGATGGCCACCCAAACTTTCCTTTAACTTAGGACGCTTTCGTTTAATGGCACTTTTAAGTTTATTTAGCACTTCACAGTAACGATCTGCATTTATCGTGGTACCGGATTCAAGAAAATCAATTCAAAAAACAGGGCACGGATTTTTATAAACTAGGTTTGTCAAAGCTTCAGAACAGATATAAAAAATGTATTCAAGTCCAAGGGGACTATGTAGAAAAATAGTTTATAAGTCAAATAATAAATACATATATTACTTTAACCTAAAAATTGTGTTTTGCTTTTTTCCCGGAGCAGGGAAACTTACTTTTTGAACACCCCTCGTAATACATACAAATTAGTAATATAATAATGTACCTTATCAGTAATCCATTAATAAAAAGAGAAAAAAAATGCAGATAGATGGTAGTCCATTTCGTGGTACAATATATTGGTTTTATTATTATAAAAATTATTTTAAGCAGATTTGCAAAAGTAATGAACATCTAACCTTCACGATGTATGATAACGAAATGTTAAAAAGATAAACATTGATCGAGAACGGAAAAACCGCAAAATAGGAGGGAAAGGGAAAGAAGATATTAGGAAGGAGAAAGAGAATGTATAATGTTAGAATATAATTCAGACAAAGACTGTGTCATTTTGTCTGTTTATTCTATATTTCTATTTTTTAATATGGACCATTTCAGATATTAATCTTTTGAAGGTTCTATATCTAGTATGTCCACTTTATCCCATTTGAAGTTGTCATTCTCCTCAATACAGTGGTTGGAAATCACTGATGGAGATTTTGAACTTATATTAATATCTGAAACATGTTCATGCAATCTGATCTTTAATTGTCTTTTTGTCTGGCCAACATAACTAACATCACAATCCTCACAAGATATTCTGTAAACTACATTTTAATTATGAAAGTATTCCAACTCATCCTTTCCTCTCTTTATAAAATTTTTTAATGTGTTAGGAATGCCAATTTATAATTCAACACATTAACGATTGGTGTGAATCTTTCAAAAACATGCATTGCAATTTTACAATTGAAATTGAAGGACTCATATCATCACTTACATCTGCATAACATAATTAATGATTCTATACCAGAAACTCCTAGTTTTATAAAGAATAGTTTTGATCTAATTAATAAACTTAAAGATATTAAACTGGAACCAGATTGTTTTCTTTGGATGTAGTATCCCTATTTACTAATATACCTATAGATTGGCATCTGATAGTGTTGTTGGAAGGTGGGATTCTATTTTCAAAAAAACTAAAATTCCTTTAGATGAATTTTTGATTGCTTTTCGGATGGTTTTGAATTCTACTGTTTTTATCTTTAATAAAAAAAGTACAAATAAATATTTGGGATCCCTATAGGATCACCCTTGTCACTTGTCATTGCAAATACGGTTATGCAGTACTTTGAAAAAATGGCTATCAGAATGCTGCCTTTTCAGTTATTATTTTATTATCGATACGTTGACGATATTATTTTGGCTGCTCTGTCTGAGAGCATTGGTGATATTTTGGGAATTTTTAAATCGTTGCATACTCGTTCGTTGCACTACAGTTCACTATGGAAGTTGGCACTGACGGAAAAATAAGTTTTTTGGATACCATATTGATTACTGAAGAACGGAATCTTATTTTTGATGTATACCGTAAAGCAACCTTTTCCTTAATTTTTATCCACTTTGTCATAAAAGAGTGTAATTTATGAAATGGTGGATAAGATTTTTGGTTGTGTCATCCGAAGTTTCAACAAAACAATTTGATTGACGCTATAAAAATTTTTTTACAGAATGGCTATCCTTTACGTTTTATTTTCTCAACTATTCATAATAGAATTAAATATTATATTAACAATATTAATAGTTTGGATAATAAGAAGGATGACATCGAAAGATTTTTTATTATTCCATATGTCAATACAATATCTAAAAGATTCGCACCAATCGTTAATGTGTTGAATTGTAAATTGGCATTCTTAACACATTAAAAAATTTCATAAAGAGAGGAAAGGATGAATTGGAATACTTTCATAATCAAAATGTATTTTACAAAATATCTTGGAAAGATTGTGATGTTACGTTGGCCAGACAAAAAGACAATTAAAGATCAGATTGCATGAACATGTTTAACAGATATTAATATAAAAAAAAATCTCCATCAGTGATTTCCAATCACCGTATTGAGGAGAATCACAACTTTAAATGGGATAAAGTGGACATATAAGATATAGAGCCTTCATACTACAAAAGATTAATATCTGAAATGGTATTAAAAAATAGATATATGGAATAAACAGACAAAATGACACAGTCTTTGTCTGAATTGTATTCTAACATTATACATTCTCTTTCTCCTTCGTAATATCTTCTTTCCCTTTCCCCCTGTTTTGCGGTTTTTCCGTTCTCGATCAATGTTTTTCTTTTTAACATTTCGTTATCATATATCGTGAAGGTTAGATGTTCGTTATTTTTGCAAATCTGCTTAAAATAATTTTTATAATAATAAAACCAATATATTGTACCACGAAATGGACTACTATCTATCTGCATTTTTTCTCTCTTTTTATTAATGGATTACTGATAAGGTACATTATTATATTACTAATTTGTATGTATTAAATATTAATTTTTTTTTGTTCACGGTCACTTTTCCAGAATTTTTTTATGACTACTTTAATTTTTTATAAAAATGACTCGCAGCGTACTACACAGAATAATGAATACAGGATTAAAAATTATAATAATATTATAATACCATGTACATATTTTTGGTTTAGAACGATGTTGAAATATTACGACTACATTGAAAATGACTCGATTGGAATCGAAACGTTTGTAATTGTTTGTAATTGTTATGAATTTTTAATGCTAATTTAAATTTAAATTCTTTGCTACATTACTGGCTCTTTGCCCTTCTTTTGTACCACATTGTTTTATATGTACAGAGTCTTATTACTATTTATTAATCTTATTTTTTAAATAAAGTCAGTTGTTTCGTCGCGAATTTGATTCTGATTATCTATGTCTACTTCGTACGCATGCAAACCATTTTTTTAATTTCCTTTGAACGTTAAACACATCAAACTAATTGTTGATCAATTTTAACAAATTCGACGTTGCCTGCCAATTGTTGTTTTTAAGGAATTCTTTCTTGCACAATATTCTAACGCTTTGGCATTTCTCATCGAAAATATTTGTGCTGCTAGTGGCATATGTTGGCGTTAGAATCTCCACACCTTTATATTCTGTTTAAATTTAACGCGATTTTCAGATCGTTGCTGTTCAACTGAAGCAATTCTTCTAATTGTAAAACAGATTCGTTCATTACCCATTAAGAACAAAATCAGCATCAAATAAGTTGTTCCTCACTAACTCAATAAGATGTGGTATATCAGCGAACATAAAGCGAACTCTTAAGGATTTTCCGATGAACGTTCGAAGAAACGTTGTTTTTCTGCTTGATGAACATTGGTTTCCTGCTTTCTTTTCTTTGAACTTTGAGTTTGTGCAGTCATAATTCCGATATTTAATTCATTTTCAATTGAAATTAATCCGTTAGACGCTTCTGATTATCTGAGCAATACAGTTGAAATTTTAATCACTATTAATATGGGTAATAATGTATTAAGAATTTTAAGCACGACCATACATGAATACATCAAATACGATAAAGAATGCTAAGAACGATCAAATTTTGGATATTACAATTAATACATTATATATTCTTTTTATTAAATCAATTTATTCCAGACATAATTATGAGCCGAACATTCGGTTCCAATACAATCATTTTGAAACGCTAATAATTTCCCCTAAATTAAATTAAAAAGAAAGAAAAAAAGTAAGAAATTTATTGCGAAAAATATTACCTCAACCAGGATTCGAACCTGGGACCTCTCAACTTACCGGGAAGAGTGTCTTAGCCAGCTCGATCACTGAGGCTTCGGAAATATTCTTCGCAATAACTATATGTATAGAGAGAACGCGTTGTATGGCCGCGTATGTACAAATATATTAAGAATTAGCTGAGATAATATTTTTTGCAATAAATTTCTTACTTTCTTTCTTCCTTTTTTTCTAATTTAATTTAGGGGGGATTATTAGCGTTTCAGAATGATTGTGTTGAAACCGAATGTTATGGGCTCGCAATTATATTATATCTGAAATAAATTGATTTAATAAAAAGAATATATAATGTATTAATTGTAACATCCAAAATTTGACCGTTTTTGGCGTTCTTTACCGTATTTAATGGATAATAAATTTGAAAATTTTGTTTAAATATTAAAAAGTAATTCGAAGTTAGTGGTTAATGGAAAGCAAAGCTTTATTTAAATGTTGAACTACCCATTTGAGGTGAGTTACTTGATTTAGTTTTATAAATATTGACTAGTTATTAATTTGTAATATTGCAAATCATATTCCACTACAGGTGGAAACCTGATAATGACTCACTTTTGACAGAAGGTCTCTTATCAATGATTACGATAAGAGATGTATTATTACTGATGATGGTTACAAAGAGTCGAAACGTTTAATAAAGAAGATTAACATTATGGAAATTAATCTTTGGATTGGAATTTAATCTCTGGCACTTTCATCGGCCTCGAATTAGCCTTAAATTTATTGTTTATTTTCATTTTTAATTCATTCCACAAGTCAATATTTGAGGTTTCCATGCCGTTTACTGTGGCCACAACTGTATAATTAATTTCGTGAAGTGCTTTCATTATATTAAATAGAATCTCTTTAGTCATATGTTTTGAAAGATCATAACAAATTGGTTGTTTCCAGCTAGAAAACAAACCGCGAATCATAACCGTGAACCATCTGTTTTATGCGGTCCGTATATCTATTGCTCTTTTCGATCTAACGATTTTATTAAAGATATATTTCGTCGAACAATAATACAGTCAGTTTCTCCGCAGTAGTAAAATTTCGACCTCTCTCTTCCATTATTTTTAAGACATAAAGAATTCCAGTTTCAACTTTAAAATTAGCAAACCAGTTACGAAAAGTTATCACAAATAGAAGAGGAATTTTTAAATATTCGTGACAGAAATTGTACGCTCTTGTACCTTTGCATCAAAGAACTACTGCTGCCGCAATGTTATCAATTATCTATTTTATTCTTTTTGGCCATAATTTTCTCCACTTGTCCAAGTGTAAAGATGGTGCTCAGGAAATTGGCTGTCTTTTTTTTTACATTTTCTTCATGTTCTTTTTGCACCGATCAAATCATTTATCTATTAGTACGGTTTGCAGTTGCAGACGTTTCCGAGTTAGTTACTCTTTGTAAGTTTTTAATCATTTGATTATGTTTAATACGAGGGCAAGTCAATAAGTTCTTAGAAAAGAGGGCACTCACAGTGTCATGTCACATTACTTTTTGACAAGTAGCATCTTTCAGTTGATTACTGTCAAATTTTGAGCGGAATTCATCGCATGGTTTCATTTCTGTAGACGATTAAAGAGAACAACTTTTGTATTTTTTGCAAAATGTAAAAAAACGAGTTTCGTGCAGTGATCAAACATCTACATATGAAAAGTTTGACACCGAAAGAAATCAAAGCCGAGTTGGATAATGTTCATAGCATATCTGCACCAGCGACTGTATACCATACAATTGGTGAATGAATTTAAACTTGGTCATACATCCACATATGATGCATCTCGTTCGGGACGTTCAATTCAGGCTGCTACGCCAGAAATCATCGATAAAGTCCACGATATTATTTTGACTGATCGAGTGAAAGTGCGCGAGCTTGTTGAGGCCACATATCACATGGCACAGTGATTTCAATTTTGTAAGAACAATTGGGTATGAAAAAGCTATCGGCAGATGGGTGCCGTGTTTGCTCACTGTGGACCATAAGCGCGACCGTTTGACGATTTCAAAACAATGCTTGGAGATGTTTCAATGTAATCCAGATGAATTTCTGCGTCGATTCATTACTGTGGATGAAACATGGATCCATTACTTCACATCCGAGACAAAGGAACAGTCAAAACAATGGACTTCACCAAGTGAACCAGCTCCGAAGAAAGCGAAGACCGTAAGTCGGCCGGAAAGGTGATGGTCAGAGTTTTTTTGGATGCACGCAGTATAATTCATATCGATTACCTTCCGTCGAAGCAAATGATCAATGGCGATTACGACGCAGCCTTATTGGACCGTTTCAATAACATTTTATAGAAAAAACGTTCCTATTTGGCGAAGAAGAAAGTGCTCTTCCATTTAGACAATACACGAGATCACACGTGCCTGGCACCGATGGCCAAATTCAACGAATTTCGCTACGAATTGCTTTTCCATCCAGCATATTTGCCAGATTTAGCCCCCTACGACTATTTCTTGTTTCCAAACCTGAAGAAATGATTCGGAGGAAAGAGATTCATCACCAGAGAGCAGCTCATCGCCGAAACAGAGGCTTATTTTGAAGGTTTGGACAAATCATATTCGGACGGCTTAAAAAAGTTGGAAAACCGTTGGATCGAAAGGAGACTATATTGAGAAATGAAAATGAATCGATCAAAAAAAATGTGTTTTACTATGTTTCTAAAAACTTATTGACTTGCCTTCGTACTTACAAAGTATTTTTTATCGTATAAAATCGAATCAAATAGTACTCGAACTCTAACAGGGTTATTAACGAACAGAAATTCATATGACCAGTGCATTTTTTTACTTTCAAGCATTTCGAAACGTTTTCGAAGTACATTTCAGCATTTAATTATAATTTCTTGGACATGTTATTACACGAATACTACATGCACATTTAAATGTTTTATTCACTATTTGAAGAAAATGCCAAACTCTCGTAGCCTCCGATTGTAATGTCTTAGTAATATCCTTTCTTTAAGTTTTTATATTGAAATAATTATAAAAATAGGCGAAACGTATTCTTTTATACGTGCTGAGTTGTTAAGGGAGTGAAATCATCTCTTGAAAAAAATCGGTTTTTTCTTTCGAAGCGAATATCTTCGAAATTATAAGAAATAGAAATAATTTTTCAGATGAAAATTGAATGGCTTCAAAACTACTTTAGAACTGTAATTAAAAAAATTATTTTTTATAAATAAATAATTTTTATTAAATAATTTTAAAAAAATTTTTTAATTATAGTTCTAAAGTACTTTTGAAGCCATCCATTTATTATTCTGGAAAATTTTTTCTATCTCTAGTATCGAAGATATTCACTTCGAAAAAAAAAATCGATTTTACGCAAATCGGTAAATATCAAAATATAATAAATACATAATTGTAAATCCGAGTATGTATACACGGGGACAAAAATGTCTTCTCAAAAGTAAGAAGGTATTTCAGTCTCTGTATGTACGATTCAACAAGGATCATAAATATTTTCGTAAGTATTCAATTATTGTGTATGCACTGATTAGGACGTATTGATACAATAATCTACAGAAAATAGCCTAAACGTTCGTGGATTCGGCAATATTACTCGTAGATAGATATTAATACTATGGAGTGTATTAGATTTCATAAAAAATTGAAATATGACAAATGTATTGTACTACAAACCTCATTAAACATTTGAAAGTGCAAAATATCGAAAGGAACTGAAAATTTATCTGGAAATAATAATACAATTTTATAAGGAGATAGGAGTCATATGAAGGTATTTTATTGTATTTCAATTCGTAATTTATACTTAATTTATAAAGATTATTATTAATTTTTAAAATATGTTTTTCAGAGAATAATATGAGGAAAAAAACAATTGATTCTCTATTAGTAGATTTAATAACTATTGATCTTCAACCATTATCTATTATAGAGGATTTATTACATTGATACAATATCTGGATCCAAAATACCGTCTTGCGAATCGAAAATTATTGAAAACTTGGATAGATGAGAAATATAAAGCTACTAAAAATAAAGTGCAAGAATTAAATGACGTAAATAAGTTATGTATTATTACAGACACATGGACAAGTATAAATACAGATAGCTTTTTAATTGTTACATGCCACTTTAATGATAATAACTTCAAGTTAAAAACTTATGCATTAGAAACGATAAAGCTCGAAGGAAGTCATACAAGCAATGCAATTGCTACTAATTTACAAAATGTATTTCATAACTGAAAATTAGAAAATAAAATAATAATAATTACAGATAATGCCGCAAATGAAGTCTGCCATCAAACAAATTGAACCAAGTACAACAAATATTCTGTGTTTTGCACATACATTAAATTTAATAGTGAAAAAATCTCTTACAGATATTCCTGATATTTATCGTATTCGTGAGAAATGTCGACGATTAGTTACAGTCAAGTAAGAACGTGGTCGACCAGCGTGGTGTTGCACCATTTCATGTTATTAGCCTTGAGATAGATTCGAATAGTTTCGTAGGGTTCATATCTAAATTGTAGGTTTATATCTAAACCTTTCTGCTTCAATTTTGCTTGTCCTTGACGCAGTGTTAAGCCAGGATTCCGCGAAAACAGATTCACTATTTTTTTATCATCTTTTTTGTTCACTTTGCATATTGAGCCATGTTCCGGTAAATCATCGACATTTTTTGCCACAATATATCGCTACACCCACTTCTGTACGAATGATTTCGACTTTTTCATGTATTTAGCAGCCGCTAATTGTGACATTTTTGGGTGAGTGCAGAGGAACACAGCTTCATAGCGTGATGCGTGGTACTCATGGCGCTTAATGTGATTCTCTTAAGGAAGTTCAATGATAACTGAATCTTCCTTGATAGTGCACCAAGGACAAAGGTGTCTTCTATGGATTCATAATAGATTTAAGGAGAAATCTTTTATTAGCTTTGAGTAAGGCCGACCACGATCTTATTTGACTTACTGTATGTATTTTAAACATAGTAGCGTAGTACATGATAAACTACAAGATACACAAAATCTTATTAAATTACCAAATAAATTAATAATGGAAGTAGAGACACGATGGAACTCGACATATTTAATGTTTGGTAGATTATTTGAACAAAAACATGCTGTAATCTTAGCGTTAGCAATTTTAAAATATAATTTTAAATTATTAACTGATCCAGAATGGAATGCTCTTCATACAATTGTAGTCATTTTGCGGATATTTTTTTATGTTACGGAAGAAATTAGTAGCGAGAAGAATGTAAACTTATCGAAAATAATAACTATTAGAAAACAATTAAATATTCTTTTACATGGATTTACTAATGACACTGATTTAAAACATATTTTGCGACAAAAGTTGATACATTATACGACATATTATCTGAATAACATTGAGACTAATAATTCTTACGTGATAGTAACATTACTAGACCCTCGCTTTAAAACATTAGCTTTCTCTACCAGCGAATGTATTTCCCGTGCACGTAAAATATTAATTGAAGAAGCAAATAAGTACATGTCTAATGATACTCCATCTACGAGTACATATGATTACATCACACAAAGTATTAATAATTCACAGTCAGAAGATATTTCACTTTGGTCATCTTTTGATATCGAAATTATAGCTATAAATACAAATGTATAATATTTAATTCATCTGCTGCCATTATAGAAGTGCAAAATTATTTAAAATTGAATTATGTACATCGCACAACCGATCCTTTGTTATTTTGGTCTACAAACACAGTTCAATTTCCTATTCTATCAAAATGTGCACGTGATTATCTATGTATTATGGCTACATCTGTTCTATCAGAAAGAGTATTTTTGAAAGCAGGAAATATTATGAATATAAAGCGAAATAGACTGAAACCCAAAATTGTAAATCAAATATTATTTCTAAAAGATTGCAAATATTAGATAATTAATATTATATTATTTACATTTATACACATACATAGTATGACAAATATGTTCCCGGACAGGGCCTGAAAATCATAATTGAAACAACATATGCATATTTTTTGGTTTTATTATTCAAAATATTCTCCTCTGGCTTCAATACACTTGTTACAGCGATTCAATAGTGATTCAAATGCATGTTCTAGCTCAGTTTGCGGAATTGCCTCTAGTGCCTGTGTAGAAGCTGATTGGATGGTCGGAATGTCATCAAAAAAGCGTCCTTTTAATTTCATTTTGGGAATAATAAGAAGTCGCAGGGGGCTAAATCAGGTGAATACGGTGGATGGTTTAACACAGAGACACGATTTCGAGCCAAACATTGACGGACAATCAATGAAGTGTGACTCGGTGCATTATCATGCAACAAAGACTAATCTTCTGGATCATGATATTCGGGGCGAATACGATGAATTCTGCCCATCAATCGCTTTAAAACTTCGAGATAATATGCACCAGTAATTGTTTGGCCAGTTGGAACAAACTCTTTGTGGATAATGCCTTTGCTATCAAAGAATGTGATGAGCATTGTCTTGATTTTTGATGGAACTTTTCGTACTTTTTTTGCTTGTGGTGAATTTTTTGACTTCCATTCCGCACTTTGACGCTTAGTTTCTGGATCATATTGAAAGCACCATGTTTCATCACCCGTAACAATTGATTTTAGGAAGTTTGGATTATTTTCTGCGGCTGCAACGATGTCTCTGGAATAATTGATTCTCGCTGATTTTTGATCGCTTCTTAATGTGTGTGGAACAAACTTCGCACAAACCTTCGTTTTACCCAAATCTTCATGTAATATGGTTCGAATCGTTTCTCTACTGATATTTAAAGCCTCCTCCATCATTTTTAGTGATGCATTGCGATCGTTTGCAACAAAATCACGTACTTTTTCGATCATTTCGGGTGTTCGAACCAAAATTGGCCGTCCTGATTTTTTGTCATCTTCAAGGGTCTCTCTGCCTTCCAAAAAATGCTTATGCCACTCAAAAACAGTTGTACGACCTAGACATTGACTGCCGTAAACTTGTTGCATCGATCGGAATGTTTCTGATGCACTTTTATCAAGTTTTGCGTTAAATTTAATCACTGCTCTTTGTTCCATATTAAATTTCTACCTCGACCAAAATCTTGTTTAACATGAACTGTCATATCTTCGTTATATGTCAACCAAAATGAATGAAACTTTGACAGATGATAGCAAAATGTTCAATCTTTAAAATGCATGTTTGAACGCACAGATGTCGCCATTGGTTGCTGAGATGTGGTTCGTGTCCGGGAACATATTTGTCGCACTGTGTATTATCTTTGAAGTTCTATTATTGATATGTCATTTAAGTGCATTCTCCAAGTCTATTCCACTAAAAAAAATACAAACAGATGACCAGATGATGCAGTAAAGTAAAATTCTATATTACATTCTGTGGCACAAAAGCGTGATCAGTAGCTCTTTGAAAGAAATGAATACATAGAAATGAATACATAGAAGAATACATAGAAATGTATCATAAAAATAATAAAGTAATATTTTAAAAGTACATTACATTTATTAAAATGCATTTACTTATTAATATGATGTTCAATCACCATTATTAAGAAAATAACAATTATGTAGGTAGGAAAATATTTTCATGATAATTTGCTGGAAGGTCGCAGCATGTTTCTTATACTGCGACATTCTTGAGATGCACGTCCGCGCGCGATCCAGCGATTCGGCCGTCAAGCGTTGAGCGATTGTGAAGGAAAAGTAGGCAGCACTTCAGAAATCGATCCGAAATGCGCAATTATACTATTTGAAGTAATATGTTTATTAATATCGCTATTTATTTTAAAAAAATTATGAAAAAAAGGAAAGAGCAGAATCGAACATAAGATCTCCAACATTCTGATCTTGCATCTAACGCACGCTGAGTTCTTGCGGATCACTTCTACGAACGCGGTGCATATAGCACACGGAAAGTCGTAAATTATATCTCATCAATTATTACATTTTG
This sequence comes from Acromyrmex charruanus, assembly GCA_017607545.1. Classification (NCBI taxonomy): domain Eukaryota; kingdom Metazoa; phylum Arthropoda; class Insecta; order Hymenoptera; family Formicidae; genus Acromyrmex; species Acromyrmex charruanus. The sequence continues at coordinate 322,180 of JAANIC010006825.1, forward strand.
AAATCATTTTTGCTATTACACGTTAATGAGAAAGATATGATTAATATAATTTAATAAAAGGAAAATGAAAGAATTTTAAATCACAAACACGGCTGCCAGTTCTCCGTTTTTTTTTGCTAAACTTCAGTTTTTTTTTTATTAATATTTGATACTCCAGACGTAAAAAGTTTACAAACATTGGAGATTTTCACGTCTGCTGGAGTATCGAATATTAGTCCAAGAAACCGAAGTCTCTCAGAAAAAAACGGAAAACTGCCAACCGTGTTTGTGATTTAAAATTCTTTCATTTTCCGTTATCTCAATAGAGCGAAACTGAAAAAAAATAAAAACGAATAGGAGCTCCGATTGTAATCGGTGAGTTTCTGCGCGGACACGCCGAACTGGGCGTCTAGCAAAACAGCGAGTCTGTCTCTCAGAGTCTGTCCTTCTCTTTGTGGTCACTTGTTTATAGCGACTGAAAATACTTTCTCGGCGATCTCGGCCGCTTGGCGTGTATCATAAGAGGGAAAGAGACATTCTGGATAATACATAACTTTTATTAAATTATATTAATCTTTGCCCTACGATTTAAGTTACGATGGCGCATGCCATAATCAACGGCCTGGGACGTGTTGTTTACGTTTGACCCGATAGACCACGGCTCTCACCTATGATACTCATGTTTGGTCACGATTTCTTTACCATGAGTCTCATACGATATTGTAAGGGTTAATCATATACTTTTCTCATTAACGTATAACAGCAAAAATGATTTCAAAACGTGATAATTGACGAGATATAGTTTACGATTTTCTATGTATTTTATGTACTGCGTTCGTAGAGGTGATCCGCAAAAACTCAACGTAGTCTCGAGCGTTAGCTGCGAGATTAGAATGTTGAATCCTACGTTCGATTCTGCTTTTTCCTTTTTCGAAATTTTTTTTAAATAAATAACGTTATTAATAAACATATTACTCCAAATATATTTTTATAAAATTATTGAAATTATATGTATACTTCAGTGTGCTCAGAATTAGTTGCACATTTCGAGCCAATTTCTAAAGTGTTGTCTACTTTTCCCTTACAATTGATTAATTACTCGATAGCCGAACCATTGGATTGCGCGCGGACGTGCATCTCAGAAGCGTCGCAGTATAAGAAACATGCTGCGACCATACCTTCCAGCAAATTATCATGAAAATATTTTCCTTCTTACATAATTATTATTTTCTTAATAATAGTGACTGAACATCATATTAATAAGTAAATACATTTTACTGAATGTAATGTACTTTTAAAATATTACTTTATTATTTTTATGACACATTCGGTTTTCTTTCAAAGAGTTACTGACCACGCTTATGACCACAAAATGTAATATCTTTTAATATAGAATATTAATAATACCAATTTAAGGCTAATAAGAGTGACAGAATGAAATGCGTAATTTTTAATTGGAATGATGACTTAACTCCAATACCTTCGTGATGTCTTCTTTATTCAACATGTGAATAAAAAAGGCATGTTGAATAAAGAAGACATCACAGCAGTCTAAGAAAAGTAAAGGATTGATAATTTGCTAAAAGGTGCGGTCGCAGCATATTCCTTATAGTGCAATGCTCCTGAGATACACGTCCGCGCGCGATCCGGTGCGGCGGCTCCTCGAGCGTTAAGGAGAAGCGGCGGGAGAAAAGAAGGCGACAGTTTAAAAGTCAGCCCAAAATTTAACATGTATTCCAACATATACGTATAGGAAGAATCACTTCAATAAATTAATAAAAAATTATTTGTATATTGCACATATAAAGGCTTTTTGATTTGTGAATTATAAAATTATTGGGTATGGGAATAAGTTTCCGCCCATTGCAGAAAGATGTCGTTAGTAGCATTGTGTTTGATAGAACGGCAAGACATGTTTTTGAAAGGTGTGTGTCCAAACTTTTGAGCCCAATAGATGGCATTCGTTCGAAGCATAACAAAGAATAACTTTTTTTGCGTTGAAGATGTCGGAATTTATTCCAAAAAAGCAACATTTACAGAAAGTTTTACTCCATTATTTTATTTTAAAGAAAAGTGCTGCGGAAACGCATCGTTTGATGCGTAGATATTTACGGTGAGCATGCTCCATCGAAAACTAGTTGTAAAGAATGGTTTCGGCGATTCAAAAGTGGTGATTTTGATGTGCGTGACAAAGAACGCGAAGGTGCATCGAAAAAATTTGAAGATGCAGAATTGCAAGCATTACTCGAAGAAGATTCGTGTTTATCGCTCGATAGGTTGGCAAAAGAGTTAAATGTTGATAGCTCCACTGTTGAAAAACGTCTACACGCAATGGGAATGGTGCAAAAAGAAGGAAATTGGGTGCCATACAAATTGAAAGAGAGAGACATGGAAAGACGTTTGGTCATCTGCGAGATGCTTCGTCAATGACAACAAAGGAAGGGTTTTCTACATCGTATCGTAACTGGCGATGAAAAATGGATCTACTACGATAACCCTAAACGCTTGAAGGCATGGGTGATGCCAGGTGAACCAGGTCCATCAACGCCAAAACGAAATATCCATGCTTCGAAGATTATGTTGTGCATCTGATGGGATCAAAAAGGTATTATATATTATGAGCTGCTCAAACCGTCCGAAACCATCACTGGCGATCGTTATCGACTACAATTGATACGTTTAAACCAAGCTTTGAAAGAAAAACGACCGGAATGGGACAATAGGCACAACAAATTGATTCTGTTACATAACAACGCTAGGCCATACGTTGTAAAACCGGTCAAGAAATACTTGGAAGGAATAAAGTGGGAAATTCTGCCCCACCCGCCATATTCACCGGACATTGCCCATTCAGATTTCCATTTGTTCCGATCCGTGCAGTCGGCCCTTTCTGGAGAACAATTCAATTCTTATGAAGGTAACAAAAAATGGGTTGATGAATGGATCGCTTCAAAAGAACCAGATTTTTTCATTCGAGGAATCCGTTTATTACCGGAAAGGTGGGAGAAAGTTGTCGCTTCCGAAGGAGCATACTTTGAATAAACTCACTTATAGATTTGTTTAAATAAACACATCTTTTTCATTTAAAAAGGGCGGAAACTTATTCCCATACCCAATATATTGACATCATCCTTATAATTATATTTAACATCGCACTTTTGCGGTTTGATTTATTATCAGAATTTTCATACATTCGGATGATAGTTATAAAAAAAAAAATTCATAGAAAGTACTAATCGACATCAAACGTAACATTATTACAAAAACATGATTTTTTCCAGATTTTTTTCTAGAGGTTTCATTTACATATAAAAATACTAGTTTTCTATCTATTCGACGCATACTACATCGAATTATTTTTGCTATAATTGTCGGTTTAACACTTTTAGAAATACACATATAATTTCAATAATTAAATAAAAATATGTTTGGCCTGTAATGTATTTATTAACAATGTCACTTATTTAAAAAAAAAATTACGAAAAAAGAAAAAAGGAATCGATCGTGGGATCTCTAACGTTCAGATCTCGCACCTTACGCGCGAGACCACACAAAAGTTTTGCAAATCACTTCTAAGAACGTAGTATATAACGCTCATGGAAAATCATGGAAATGTCAATATCTCATAAATTATCGGGTTTTGAAATTATTTTTGCTATTATACATAAATTGGAGGAGTATAGGATTAGTATAATTTATTAAAACATACGTTATCTATAATGTTCCTTCTCCTCTTATATTTATACATGTTGAGCGACCGAAATTGCCCAAAAAGCATTTTCGGTCGTTAGAAACAAGCGACCATTGAGAGAGAGAGAGAGAGAGAGAGAGAGAGAGATTAATTGATTGATCAAATTGATGGGCAAATTGCAATTTCATCCTCTTGTTACAATATTTCGAGCAGGATGTTAGGGTACAAAATTTACAATATTTGCTCTCTCTGTTTCCGAGAGTCTTATATTTAATGAGTATAAACAACTATTACACTATTATTATACTGCTATTATACACGCGCTAATAAGTGAATTAAGAGATACCTACTTAGAGATAGTTTTCAGTTGCTAAGAGACCACAGTAGTGTTAAGCTTTTATTTCACAGTCTGCCCTTTGCAGATAATTAAAAAGGTTAGTACGGAAAGATGCTATGGAGGGAAGGTTTCGTAGTTGATTCGGTAAGGAGTTCCAGAACTGTATCGCAGTAATCCAAAATGAGTTTGCATAAATATTGGTGCGTGGGGTTGGGAGTATAAAGGAAGAGGAACGTAAGCGAGATGACCGCCTTACAGAATCATCAAGAAGAGTAAATCTATTTGCAAGATACGGTGGTTGGGAAGTAGTTATGACTTGATACGTTAAGTTACCAAGAAAATATTGTCTTCTACGCGAGATGGAAAGCCAGTTTGCTCTCTTTCTGAAAGGCGCTAATCTGTCATCACGTCGCAGGCGATAGATGTATCTTAGGGCACTATTCTGCAGGCGTTGCAGTTTAGTGTTGAGATATCCTGTTAAATCAGCTGTGACTAGGGTAGCATAGTCAAAAAGTGGGACCAGTAATGAGTTGACGAGTAATAGTTCTATTGATGGAGGAAGAAATGCGCCCCGAAATTTCAATTTATAAAGGACGTTATGGACTTTTGATGAGACGGCATTAATATGCTTATTCCATGTGAGATCCGAGGTGATTATCACGCCAAGATTTTTAACTTCATTTGAGTAGGGTATTATGTCTGCTCCAACTACAATAGGTGGTCCATGAAGGTTTCGGATGGTGGCGAGGTTTTGTGATGATCCAAGAATAATAGCCTTTGTTTTGCGGGTGTTCAGCGTAAGGCCGTAGTCATGCGACCATTTCAGCAGTTCCGTAATGTCCTTATTTATACGTTTTATGGTTTCATCTAACTGGCATACTGGGGTTGACAAATAAAATTGAGTATCGTCTGCGAATATGATGGTCGTGTCTCGACAGTATCGCAGCCTCGAAAACAGGGTATTAATGACGACGATAAAGAGAATGGGTCCTAGGCTGGTACCTTGAGGAACACCAGATGTAGTGTATTCCATTTGGGATGCTTGGCCATCTAAGTTTAATATCGACTGGGAGCGGTCAGATAGGAATGACTGCATCCATTTAAGAGCCGAATTCTCGAAGCCAATGTCGCGCAGGCACGTCAAGATTACGGTATGACTTAGGCTGTCAAAGGCTTTCGAGAAGTCAAACAGTACCAAGATAGTTATGTATCCCTTATCAATCCCATGCCGGACGTCTAAAAGATGTAGTAATGCAGTTTGTGTGCTATGGTGCTTACGAAACCCACATTGTTTAGGATGCAGCAGTCTGTTGTTTTCTAAGTATTTAACGATTTGCTGGGTGGCTAGGGAATCAATGACTTTTGAGAGATGAGGTGAATTTGCTACTGGGCGAGTGTCAGAAGGGTTTAAAGGATTAGGAATTTTCTTGAGTGGAATAATGTAAAGGGATTTCCAAACCGATGGGAACATGCTTGATGTAAATGAAAGATTAATGATAGCTGTGAGGTATGGAGTGATGATAGGGAGCATTTGCTTAAGATGTGCCAGACGAAGGTTGTCGGGGCTCAAACCACGAGATTTGTTTAGGGCAGAGTTAAGGCTATTAAGAACTTCATGGTAACTTGTGGCAGATAATGCAAAGGACGGATGAGAGGTTGGTAGGGGTCGTGATATGATGTTATTTAGGGATTCTTGGTCACATAGTGGATGAGATGAGGACACTTGTGAGTAATAACGATTTAGTGCAGATGCGGGTAAGTGATTTAAGGCAGACTGTGATGATGCATTGGTGAGGCCCAATTTCCTTAGGTATGACCAGAGGATGTTAGGACTCGACTGTTGAGGTAACGTATCAGTTAAGTATGCATCTTTGGTATATTTTAATGCATTTTTGAGTTCCCGCCTCATAATTCTGTACTGTTCCAGAAGTACGGGATTACGCGTTCTCTTAGCTCGAGAAAATAATTTATTGCGTTTCTTAATTCTAGCTCGCAATTCGGAAGTCATCCAAGGGATGGAGCGATGCGTTAAACGTTTTGTAATAAATGGTGCGTGAGCATTTAGTGCTTCATTTATACATGCATAAAAAATATTGAGGCTATTCGTCAGTTCATTTGGATGTAGATTAGATAAATTTGGTAGGTTGGGAAGCCTAGCGCGTAATATAATGTGAGATCGTCGGCTAGAGCAATATGGTCGCAGTTTGAAAAATCACGGTAAATAATTGTCTGTGGAGTGCGGTTAAGGTTAGAAAATTCGTAGGAAATTGTTATTAGGTGATGACCAGCCGCGAGAGGTGTTACTGATTTAGTAAAACTTTTAATTTTATTGCTATTATCAACGATCATAACATCTAGTTGCGAGTTCGAAAAATCGGAATGGTGCGTGGGGCCAAAAGGCACGGAAAAAAGCGAATAATCGTTAAGAAAGTCTTTTATATATTTTGATTTAAAGCTATCGACTAATAAATTACAATTTAGGTCTCCGGTAATTATAACATTTGCAAACCTTGGTAAATACAAGTTGAATTTCGTTAAGCATTCGGAAAAAAGTTGACCTCCCGGACGTCTATACATAACGACAAATAAAATATTTTGTTGCGCCGACTTAATATCTATAAAAAGGTATTCCGGAGTATTAAGATCTGTATTTTCGGAACGATCCAGGACAGTGTAGACAAGGGACTTATGGAGATAACATGCAACGCCACCCCCTTGGATGTAGCGCGATTTACCATCTACACGAAGCGCGCGGTCATTTCGCACAAGACTGTAATTTGCGATGTCTACACACGACGAATCAACATTCGGAGTAAGCCATGTTTCTGTGACCGCGAGTATGTGAGTCGTACAATTGGACAGAACGGCTTCAATATCATGTAGATGGGCTCGAACGGAGTTCACATTAACGCACGAAACCTTGAGTGAAACAGATGAGAGAACGGCACGATGATTTTTCTGTAGTAGACGAAGCGGTGGATACATTAAATGGAATAGACTCTGGCAGTCATACAATTTGGTCCAGGTCTTGTTCCGTGGCAATCAAAATTTCATGAAACCCGGCATCTTTACGAACGAAGACACTTCCGTTTCTGGCCCAGACTCATTTATAGTTCGCATTTTTGGCTGCCTGTTTAGCTTTTTTCAATAGTGCGTATGTGTATGAGGTGAGGAACTCATTCACATACATAATGTTCGCAGCCGTCGTATCATTCGCTAGTTCCGGAAAAATATCTTTTACGGTTATTCCCGTTTTGCGCTTAGTATCGATGATGTAGTTGCGGACTCTAACAGACTTGAAATCTGCTTTGATAGAATAATATTGCGATGCTATAGATGCATCCGCAGTAGCTGATTAGTAGTTTATAATTAATTTTATTCACTAGCAGTAAGTCACCGATTAATTCCGGAATTTTTAAATGCGTTAATACGCGTTGTACAATATCGCGGTACGACAATTTACACGCATTTGGAATGCCAGTAATTATGATTTCGGTCGTCGGTTTCGCGTAAGCAATCGTCTTTTTCAGATCGCGCATATCCGTAGCGATTGCTGTGCATACGGCAGTGTTTTGTTGTATCGTAGCTGTTAAATTGGCAATATCTTGCTTCATGCCGTTTATTGCGTTTAACAGGCACGCGAATTGTTGGTCGCTCGTAAGATTCGTCGGTGCTACGACGGACGACGATGATTGAGAGGTAGGGAGAGTGAAAGTCGATGACGGATTCGATGCGAGGGGGAACGACATGACTGGGGAATTGGCGGTCGCGCTTGGAATAGGAGTTAGGGGGGGCAGGCTGCTCGAGTCTTCGATGGCACGTGAAGACTCTGGTTGTGTCAACAAATGCGAAAGTGATCGTACACAACACACCGTGACTGATTTACTTTTAATAAATTCTCTTGCGCACGAATAATGAAGCGACGAACTAAGAGAGAGAGAGAGAGAGAGAGAGAGAGAGAGAGAGAGAGAGAGAGAGAGAGACAGACAGACAGAAGAAGGATAGACTCGCTGTTTCGCTCGACGAGCCTAACTCGGCATGCGGAGCCTCATCGATTACAATTGTAGCTTCTATCCTTTTTTGTTTTTTCTCTATCTCACTATGTCATACTTGTTTGATAGTGATTTGACTCGCTTTTTGATTAAAGGATAACTCGCTTGTTATGGTCGTACTTTCCTTTATTGTTATAAACAGGGCTCGTACAGTAACGATATGTAAACGATATGTGCTTCGTGATTACACGTCTCTCTTTTGCGAGAGCTCGACAAAACGTAATGGTTGATCGTGACGAACTGCGCACGCATCCGCAATATGGTTGGCTGGCAAGGGGGCCATTCGACTGAAACTAAATACGCTAGGGGCCCACGGCGCCACCGTTCCTCGATCGAATGGATGCCGAGTGGCGAGTAATACGAACGTAGATAGCATCGATCTCAATCTCAAACATATCGCTCCCCTTAAAAGGGTTAAGCCCTTTAAATGATAGCATGAATTGTCGTCCTGGATGGGCGACGACTATCAAAATAAATGAGAAATCACAAAGTAACTTAAATCTGAAATTAAAAAAAGTTAGTAATACAAGAATATAAACTAAAGACTGTGTTTATTGTTATTGCGTAGTAATAAGCAAGGATACGGAACGCAAGTATTGCGCGCATATAGACAACTGAATAATTAGTCTTCCTTGCTCAGTAGTATACATATTTTGATTATTGATCTTTTATATGTTCCCTTAGCAGTTCGGATTGAAACTCTAGGTATTCCATCTGTACCAGGGTACACGTCCTCTATGCGTCCGATTGCCCAATGGAGTGGCAATGAGTCATTCTCCTGAACCATGACCATGTCGCTAGTAACTGGGTATAGCCCCTTGGATTGCTGCCACTTAGTACGCTGCTGTAATTGCTGTAGATACTCACGACTCCATCGCCTCCAGAAATGCTGAAATATTTGGCTAACTCATTGCCAACGTAGAAGTCTATTATTGAGTAAATGTATGACGTCTCGGGACAGCGGTAAGAGTGTCTCTGATTAGGAAATGTCCAGGTGTTAGGTAGGATAGATCATTAGGATCATTGGATAAAGATATAATTGGACATGAATTTAAGATTGCCTCAACTTGAATAAGCACCGTATACATTTCTTCAAATGTCAATGCTGCGTCACCGACGATGCGTTTCAAGTTTTGTGGATTTAACCACGGCCTCCCAAATGCCACCAAAGTGAAGGGCATGGACGGTATGAAATGCCATTCGATACAATCTTCTCTCAGCAGATTGTTCAACCTATCTTAATGATCCTTGCTGCGAAGCATGTGATAAAGCTCCTTTAACGCATTCGATGTTCCTTGAAGTTCGTACCATTATCGGAATATATATGTAGTATCTTGCCTCGGCGGGCTATAAAGCGCTTGAAAGCGTTCAGAAATGCTTCGGTAGACAGGTTGTTCACCAATTCGATGTGAACGGTCTTCGTAGCTAGGCATGAAAACGGTTACGTACGTCTTTACTACTTTGGCGAAGTTGTCCGGACCTTATGTGAAGCGGATCGCCATAGTCTACACCGCTGCGTTCGAACGATTTCGATGATGTAACTCTGTATGCAGGCAATTCACTCATGATTGCTTCGGAAACACGCGGATCTGCCTTGCGACAAGTCATACACTCCCTGATGCACTCTTAACGGTGTTTCGTGCTGATAAGAGCCAATACTTGTTGCGAATGGCGGCTAATGTAGTTTGCGCCTCTGCGTGCAGTTGCCTTTGATGCTCATACCGTATGACCAAGTATATGAATGGATGATTGGCTGGAAGCAGGATTAGGTGTTTTACATCATGCGACATCGCTGCCTTCTGCAAGCGTCTGTCTATTCTGATAATGCCAAATTTATCGATAAATGGAGACAAGCATGATAATGTGCTTCTTCGTGATATGTTTCCCTGTGTCTTCAATGCATGCAAGTCCTGTTTGAATGCGATCCTTTGAATCATTTTTAGGAGGCATAATTGGAATTTACTAGTTCCTGTGTTATGCGACTTGCGGCTTCGATTCCTTTACTCTTCGCGTTGTTTATGGACCTTAGGCAAAACGCGTTGACCGTGATTAACTTACTTAATGATGAAAATCTTTCAAATAGTTCTGGTCTGTCCTCAGTAGTGATCACAGTTTTGAGAACGCGTCTTTGTTCCGGTTTCGTTGGATGATATGGGCGGAATGTTTGTGCACCAGAACTTCCTCTTCCAGCCATGGTGAACCAGACCAGAGGGCTGAATTGATTAAGGCTGACGGAAGGGGTCTCTAAATATGTATCAGCTGGGTTGCATTCTGTAGCAACGTGAAACCAAGTGCTTGCTTCAGATAGTCGATGGATTTCACTGACTCTGTTGGCGACGAAGATATTCCAATTCTTGTTTGTAGTCTTTATTCAATATCACTATTGTAGAATCTGTTCAATAATAAACTGCTTCTGGTTTGAAACGTATTGCTCTCAAAACCTTGTTCATTAGTTGTGCCAATAGTACTGCGCCGCACGACTCTAACTGCAGCAGAGTAATTGGCTTCAGAGGAGCAACGCGAACATAGTAGTCACGTAGAAACTTGATTTTGTGCACCGGTGATTCTGAAATAAACGCATGTTCCATAAGCCTTCTTACTCGCGTCAGAGAAACCATGGATTTGAATGCTGACTGCGTCTTTGCATGCTACGTAACGCGACACCTTGAGTTCGCTAATCAAATTTAACTGTGATTCGAACTTTGTTCATGCGATATGTAAGCTTATGGGTACGGTCTCATCTCATACCAGGTCAAGTCGCCAGATCCTTTATATAAACATTTTGGCTATGAGCGTTATAAGGCCTAAAAGTCCTAAAGGATCGAATTCTTGATAGTGCAGCATGCTCCGTTTCATTATCTTAGTCTGATTAAAAGGGTTGATATGATATTGGAAATCATCAGTCCTTGTGTTCCAATGCATGCCTAGCATAGACACCTCCTCGTTCGTGCTAATGAAGTGAATCGGCTCACAAATGTCAGTATGAGGTACGTCCTGTAATAGTTTAGGGCAATTAGACGTCCATTTCCTGAAATGGAAGCCTCCCGAGCTTAATATCTTGATGATTTCACTTTGTAATCTCTTAACTTCTTGCTCAGTGTCGGCTCCCAACAATAGATCATCGACATAGAAGTCATTGATGATAGTGCTTGAACCCAATGGATAGGTCAATGCGTATATGTTAGCTAACTTCTGCATCGCCCTCAACGCTAAAAAGGATGCACATGCTGTGCCATACGTCACGGTCTTCAGTTCAAACGCTGCTAGCTCTTCATTTGAATCGTTCCGCCAGAAAATTGTCTGAAATGACGTTTGTGATTCGTGTATCACCACTTGTCGATACATTTGGGCGATGTTAGTCGTAATAACATATCGGAACGTACGGAAACATAGTAAGATCGAGAGCAGATCTTCTTGGAGGGTGGGTCCTACTGAAAAACATTCGTTGAGCGAAATTTCGGTGCTGTTCTTGCACGAGGAGTCAAACACCACACGTAGTGGTTAAACTGCTGCTCTTCAATACAGCGTAATGAGGTATGTAGTAGCGCGGAATACGCGCCAATTCTTGTTCGGTTGTGATGCGTTCCATGTGATCTAACGTTAAGTATTTATTCATGAAACGTACATACTGATTCTTCAGCATTGGCTGTTTCTGTAATTTGCGTTCTAGGCTGAGAAATCTGTTCAGTGCTGTACTGCGAGATTCACACCGAATTGTTGTATAATAGCTTGGCCTCCTTAACAGGCATTCGTATGAAATGCCCATCCGTGACAGTTTCCGCAAAGTGCTCCATGTAGTTTCTTTTTTCAGGATTAAACAATATTTCGTTGGTGACGAGCTCCATTTCCAAAACTTGGCCACTGCTTGGTTGAGCTGTTGATTGACAAGGTGCATATTTCGAACCTAACTGGACCATCATTGTATGTCTTGCCGACGATCAAACCTAGCTGGGTTTTTTGTAGTATAGGTAAATTCTTGTGGCACTCGGATTTGTGCACACTACGTAATAATTGCCAGAAGATCTCAGCGCCTATGAGCATGTCTATTGTGCCCGGCGTATGGAATTGAGGGTCAGCAAGACGTATGTTATTTAGTATCTTAAAATCGCAGATATTGATGTGCGCTGAAAGTAAATCTTCAGTGATGTTGTTTAGTACATTTAATATTTCGCGAAAATGATGTGTGAACTGATTTGATTTGTACATTAACTGTATGCTTAGAGAGTATTTGAGACTTATCTATTCTTATGATGGACATGTTAGCTTGTTTCCGAGTGAGATTCAACCTTTTGGCGAGGCTGTCAATAATGAAATTGGATTGAGGCCCTGAATCCAATAATATTCGACAAGTATGCATATTGCCATGTTGATCATAAACATTGACGACTACTGTGGATAATATGACCTGTTGGTACTTCTGGAGCGACATGATGCGTTAAAACGACGGTGCCAGAATTGCTCGTTTGACTGGGCTGATTCGTGGATTCTGTCTCCAGATGCGCTTTGTCCTGCATGTGAAGCAACGTGTTGTGCTTCTTACTGCACGTTTGACATGTAGACGACCTACAATCCCTAGCTTGATGAGAGGTAGATAGGCAGTTGAAGCATAACCGTCTGACTCTGACCTGTTTGTTCCTATCTTCACATGACAACTTTAAAAAATTTGGACATTAAAAAATGTGATGTTTTCCTACAATAGGCACAATAAACATTAGAAGTGGATATATGAGCATTAGAAATTTTGTTAGATTTATGTGAATTCGACGCTACTGCTTCATTAAGATGCCTTGTTAGATACGATTGACATCGTTTTACACTTATGTGAAAAAAGTCAGTGAACATTTTTAACGTGAGCATCTCATCTGCCGGGATGTGGTCCTTCCAATCGCTAATAAGATTCGAATCTAATTTTGTAATGATTAGATGAATAATGAGATCGTCCCAATGATCAGCTGGTCTGCCCAAACTTTTCAGGGAGCGTAAATGACGCAGTACGTCATCCACTAACTTTCTCAATGACACGTAATCCATTTTTGGCACTACAGGCAAATTGAATAACGTCCATATATGTTCTTGTGCAATGACGGATTTATCGTCAAAACGTTGTTTTAATAGTTCTAAGACCTCACGGTAATTATCGGGAGTAATTTGAATTGACTTGATAACGTGCACGGCCCCTTTGAGCGAAGAGATTAAATAGGAAACGCTAAATTCGTTAGCTTCGGATTCAAGTGAATCATAAATTCGAACGTGTTATAAAATGGATACCAATACTCGTAATTATCACTCGAATTTTGGTATCGCGATTTTCGATAAATGAACTTGATTGAGATCGCGGATATAACCTTGATTAAGCGGTGTCTGTTCGAGAGCGTATGATTCTACCGCGTTATTTTGCATGTCGTTTACACTCACAGACACGCCGAAGAGGCAAAGCGTCGATCTTACCGGCAGTACTGAAATAATTTTCTTCGAAATTTGCACATTCCGCTTCTTATTCGACCTTGAGATACTCGACATTTTCTAAGTCATTCGCCAGCTCTAATAGCTCGACGATTTGCAATTGAAGTTCGTTGAATTGACACCAGTAAGCAAATTTCTTCGTGATTACACGTCTCCCTTTTACGAGAGCTCGACAAAACGGCTGGTCGTAATGACTGGTCGTGACGAACTGCGCGCGCATTCGCAATATGGCTGGATGACAAGGGGGCCATCTGGCCGAAACTATACGCTAGGGCCCATGGCGCCACCGTCCCTTCGATCGAGTAGATGCTGAGTGGCGGGTAATACGTCGATAGCGCCGATCTCAATCTCAAACAATACTTCTGTTTCGATAATTTGTTCTGCAATTCAAGAATGTGTTTCTATCGATTCTGATTTGACATCATCGCCGATGCGGCACGCATGATTCCTTTTCTAAACAACGATCTTGATATTTCTATATATATATAAATATATTATTATTATTATTGCGTTTCCAGCTGATAATTTATTGCTGGTTTACACAATGATTCAATCCATTCTGTAATTGAATAGCGGTACTTCGTTTGCGCGCGATTGATAAGAGTAATGACGCTTCTTACTAAGTCGATACTTCGACATCCGAGTCAAAAGTGGACTGTATACAATAATTTTAAACCTTGCACGTTTAAAATAAATAGCTGGCGATTTACAAAAAACCTCAAAAAACAATACTTGCAGAAACGAATTATGAGCTTTAGTATATAAGTAATGAGAATGACTCGAAAATTTCATTTATATGCTACGCCTGCTACGAGATTGCCGCTTGTCGTTCCAACATCCGAGCAGAATTAAAGCTCAACCAAAACGCGTTCCAAGCTCTGATAAATGTGTATGTAAATAATTCAGTAAATAAAGTTATTTGGAAAGTTTAGACATGTATTGTACAATATATTTGTACACACCACACACGCACGCACGCACGCACGCACGCACGCTCGCTCGCTCGCCC
>JAANIC010006825.1:336770-361492 GCA_017607545.1 Acromyrmex charruanus
GCGCGTGTGTATGTATGTCTATTATATATATATATATATATATATATATATATATATACATATACATACATATATTACATATATGTTATTTTATATACATGCATCAATAATTTACTAAATAAAATGTATGTAAAAGACAGAACAGTGCAATTAAAATAATTCTCTTCATTTGTATTCATATGTAAATAACATGATACGTTTCTTGTTTATGAAGAAATTATTTCAATAAAATTGAAATAATTAATATCATATTTATTTTATTATTATTTTTCCTGTCAAAAGAAAAAACTTTGACCAGGGCACGTAAGAACGTTTATTGATATGGGCCTGAATAGATCGATAATTCAGATCATTTCTATGATTCAACGATGCACTTTTCATGACAGCGTCGCTGTCGGAATATCGCGGAACTAAAATACTGCTCGGTTTCATGGCTTCACGTCAATTTCACTCGTAATATTACAAACAAAATTTTCGGCGAATCTTTTCTCTTAAAGCCGCTATCTCGTTTCTAAAACATAGGATTGTTCTTTCAAGTTTTCTGCAATTCGCCGGCTACTTTTTATAAACGTGCAAGTTCTGAAACTTTTAAATGCAGTACATATTGTGACGTGTTAATTACAGAAGCCGATAACAAAACTGTAACTTCAATTTTCTTTCGTTTTTCGTATTCAATTGTAGCTGGCGAATTGCGTTATTGTCGATACTTTAATTGTGGAGAAGGACTTTACAATCCATAAACACAATTAAGAGATAAGAGTCTTTAATTAATGGTAAAACAGGACACTCCAGCATTCTCTTAAGCTTTTAATTTTAACTAATAAAATTGTCGGCAGCAAATATATTTTATTTTCAATAGCCAACTTTTAGCCATAACAGCAATTTTAGCCGTAACGTTTGAACCAGCAACTGATATTGTATTTAGCTGATATTACTAAGCCCTTTTTTGCATAACATGATCAGATTTTTCATATAACTTTGTAACTTTTTAAAAAAAATTTTCATGTTTTTGTATAAAACTTAAAATATTTCAGAATTTACATATTTAATTAACGCCGCAGCACAGACTTTTGTATAACGTATAACGCATAGGGCATAAGTGAATCAGCCTATAAAAGTTCTTTCTTTCCTTCTATATCGTCTATAATAGAAATTGTAGGGTCTTAAGTCGTAGAAAATTGATCAATCATGATTATTTTTCTTATATTCGATTGTGATTGGTTAATTTTCTATGATTTAAAAAAGAATATACTACATAATATGTAATTTATTTCAGTTAATTAAATTATTGTTTTTAATTATATACTCGTTTCATTTTCTAATAAAGAATTTTTTATCGTCTAATTGAGGCATTTGATTTGAGGATGTCAAAACACAAAGCGATATACCTTAGAACTTGTAAAAAAATTTTTTCTATCTTTAAAAATATTTATACTCCAGTTAAATGTAACTTTTAAACGTCCTGTCTTGGAAAAATTTAAAGGAGGTCTTGGAAAAATTTCAACTGGATCTTTTTCTGAACAGACTTACAATTTGGGAGTAATGACTCATTTGAACGCTTGGAACCTTGCTAAAAAAATCAATCTTGAATTCGAAATTTGATCACTTTTTCACATTAATCGGGCTGTATTTCTTAAGCTGTATATCGTAAAGCTAAATGAATTATTGCATTGTATTCAGCGACCAAAAAAACATACAGTACCACATTTCTGGATTAAACTATTTTTACATCAAATCAAATACGTATTAAGGATAATCGAAACTTTAATTTAAAAATTGTTTACTAGCGACTTCTAAATCTTAATATTTTTTTATAAGAATTTAGGAGTGTCCTTTTGGCATGAAATAGAAGCTTTTAAGCTGAGAGACCGATTAAAAACGAAATTTTTTTTTGTCAGTTTAATGAACATGCATGAATTTCAAAAAACAAAAATTTCAGTCATATAAAAAATAGTTTGACTGAAATTTTGAATAAAAAAAACATTAGATGATAATTCTATTTTAATTTCACTTGACGTGGTTTCCCTTTTTACAAATATACCGATTGACTTAACTCTTGACAGCATCTCGACAAATGGCCCGCAATTTCAAAAATATGCAATATTTCAAAAAACGAATTTTTTATCTCTCTACAATTAGTTTTTAATTTTTCGTTTTTTTCTTTTGACAATATTATCTACAGATAAAGATTTGGAATGTCCATGGGGCATTCACCTCTATCACCAGTAATCGCGGATTTAGTATTACAAGATCTGGAGAAAAAGGCATTAATACTTTAACTTTCCATATTCCCTTTTTTACGTTCGCATAGATGACATTGGGAACTCCAGCAGAAAAAACTACAGAAATATTACACGTTTTCAATTTGTTTCATCCTCGATTACAGTTCACGATTGAAATTGGTGAGGACAGATTAAATTATTTAGATATTACTATTATCAAGAATAACAATATTCTTGAATATGATTGGTACCACAAGCCTACTTTCTTCGATAGGTATCTGAATTTCTTTTCTCAGTATCTTGTTTCACAAAAAAGAGGTCATAAGAATAGTTGATAGGGCCTTTTTGCTATTTCAACCTAAATATCATAAAAAGAACTTAACCTTTATCATTAAGACGCTTTTAAATAATGACTATCCGATTGATTTTATTTTTAACACAATTAATGAGCGCCTAAAATCTTTATTGAATAACAAAACCTTAAAGCAAAATACGAATGATACTTCCAATGAAGATATTATTAAGAAGTCATGGTTTACGATTCCATTTGTTTCGGAGATCTTATACAAATTTAAGGATATAATTAAAGATCTTGATGTTGACCCTGCATTTTTTAGTCTGAACAAACTCAATTCTTTTATTAAAACACATAAAAATCCTTAATAAAGCAAAAAAAAACGTAGTTTACAAGATATATTGCAAAGATGCCTCTTATGTCGGACAGACAGACATAAATATTATCAATAATATAAATTTTTGACGACGGTATGGATTAATATTAAGATTAATATTAAGATTTATAATTATCTTACTCTCGCCTTTTCCCATTCTCTCCTTACCTTCATTTTCTCTCTTTTACACTCTTGTTTTTCCACAATCCTTCTCTCCCCCCTCCCTCTCTCTCTCTCTCTCTCTCTTTCTGTGCACGTGATATGTGACGTGTTTGTGTGCTCTGTCTTTTTTTGTTTTTTGCTGCCGCCTGTTACCTCTCGGGGCCTCTACTTTTAGATACCTGGTCAAAGCTAAATACTCTTAATGCTTTGTGAATATTGACATATATTCTTCAGAAAAACTGTTCACGGATTTAATCTGGACGCAAAAAGAATCTGGACAACTCTCTGATTTTAAACACATATATAAGATGAGGCTCGAAAGAATCTATCAGTGAAAAACGTAAAAAAAACCCATCAAAGTCGTCATCAGCTGTTCGAATGCACAGAAAATTCTTTATTTTCATGTGAATGTAAAACAAAATGAATAAGATATATACGTTTAAACTCATCAATTCGGGTCCTTATCAATATAAAATATAAATCGAAGTTACATAATTAAAGCAAATTCCAAATTGATGATTCCCGATAATTTAGTTTGTTTTTTTTATCCAACTGCCAAATCAGCTATACATATAATGAATAGCCTAATGATTATCAAAAATATTAACTTATGCAATAATATTATAAAAACTTACATAAAGTAAAAACGAAGTCATATATATTGCGTCACTCGATAGAATCACATCGCTCATCAGATTGTCAGATTCGCTATGCAGTCATTCAAAAGAAATAGGAAAACGGAAAAATTAGAGAATTATTAAAATCATCTGTCTGCGTTTTTTATTATATCACCTTACATGTAAGCGTTTTCTCGCGACTTGACGTTAAAGGTCTTGTGGTGTCGATAGTTAGAGATATAATGAGAGTCAAAATAATAAAGTCAAATAGTTATTGGAATAAAATAACATAAAAATAAAGATAAAAATAAAACTAAGAAGAAAGGGGGGTAAAATCAACGTCACACTTTCGCAAACAAATCCATGTATAGCGAGTCCAAAAAATATGTATCATTCTGTAAATTCAAACTCTGTTTCTGTTGCTTTATATGAATCGCTTCCGAAATCAATCTTTTATTAAGTATCTTTTCCTTGTCTAATATCTTGATAATCTTTTCTCAATCAAATCATGTTGATGGTTTCTGATTCTGTGTTCTGTTATTACGGATTATTGTGTAGTGTTCCAATTTATGTGATTTCTGTGTTGACACACTTATGCGTGTCTTCAAACATCTACCTGTTTGGCCCACATATGATGCTTCACAATCAATTTTATACACAATTGTGTGAGAGTGTCACACAGTGTCAATCAACTTGTCATTTTTTTTTTGAATGATTACACAGCAAATCTGACAATCTGATGAGCGATGTGATTCTACCGAGTGACGCAATGTATATAATTTCGTTTTTACTTTATGTAAGTTTTTATAATATTATTGTATAAGTTAATATTTTTGATAATCATTAGGCTATTCATTACATAGCTAATTTGGCAGTTGAATAAAGAAGAACGAACTAAATTGTAGGGAATCATCAATTTGGAATTTGCGTTAATTATGTAACTTCTATTCATATTTTATATTGATAAGGACCCGAATTGATGAGTTTAAACGTATATATCTTATTCATTTTGTTTTACATTCACATGAAAATAAAGAATTTTCTGTGCATTCGAACAGCTGATGACGACTTTGATGGGTTTTTTTTACGTTTTTCACTGATAGATTCTTTCGAGCCTCATCTTATATATGTGTTTAGAGACACAGAGTTGTTCAGGTTCGTTTTGCATCCAGATTAAATCCGTGAACAGTTTTTCCGTGCCGAAGAATACACGTCAATGTTCATAGGGCGTCAAGAGTGTTTAGCTTTGATCAGGTATTTGGAAGTAGAGGCCCCAAGAGGCAGCAGGCTGCAGCAAAAAACGAAAAAAGACGGAGCACCACACAAACACGAATATTACAAAATATTACATTCTTAGATGTGAAACAGTTAAGAACATTCAATACATTTTGATGATTTTTAAGTTTTACAACATGTTTTATACAAATCTTTTTCATTTACTCAATATTGTATTATACTTAACTGCAGTGTTATATGGGATTGAGAATGCAATCACTTGTCACCAAGAAGACAGGCAACTTCTTTGTACGATGTTTGTGCTTTTCTCACTTTTCGACTGGATAAAAGATATTCTTTTTTAATATATTAATTATATATATTTGCTGAAGATGGCTAAAATTGATAGCCAAAACGTTCACACTAACATCTTTTAATACACATTATTAATGATTATATAAGTGTAGATTGCGCACCTCTTACTGCGCTGACTCCAAAGTAGCCCCTTAAATCTGTATTATATTTTTACAATTATTAGGAGTTCTATTTTATATATATTCTTTATTCTAAATTGTCATATCAAACTATATCTGAGATTAATAGTATTTAGTATCTCAGCGGAAATCATCTGGAGAAATAAAAAAAGAGCTCATCGCGCAGAATCTCAGCGGTGACGGGGAAGCGGCTCTCAAAGTTGTCTATATACATCGACCCAGAGAAGACAAACAATATACAAAAAAATAATAAATAAAATGCCAATTTGAGCCAACACTTGTTATTCATGTGTATTTTATATCATTTATTTAAAGTGAATATTATAACGTATATACGTTTCGACCTACGGTCAAGGTCCTCTTCAGTACAAAGAAATTTATTATACTTAAATTATTAATTATAAAATTAGATAATGATAGCATACGAGTATAAATTATTAACGTATAAAATACGAAAAAATACTGTGGTAATGATATCCGAGTTAATCTTGGTCATCAAATTACTAAGTTTACTAAAAAAAGAAAGAGATTTTTTTGTTTTTAATGGACCGACCAAAAGGAATTAAAACATATTTTAAATTGTTAACATAAAGTTATCCGCAAAAAATATGATAAAATAAACTTGCATAATTGTCAAGAGTGAACTGTTTCTATAAGATATGTTATACATGTTCCATTGGACTGTTCCATTTACTGTATAATACAATTATGACTAAATTAAAAAGTTAATATAAATAATAGTTAAAATCAAACTTTAGTTCATTTACATGAAATTAAGAGTTATTAGACACAACACTGTTTGGTAGACGAATGTAAAATGAAAATTGAGAGAAACAGTGGACAACAAAACATGTACTTACAAAGTCAATAAGACATATAAATATTAAATAATAAATAAAATAAACGATATAGATTGAAAGCATTACGTCTCTGAAAATAGATCTATATATAACAGATTGAGAGAAAGTATATCGTTTTGTTTCAGATTCAGGCTTAGTTTTTGTTTTTTAATATGTATCATCTCTGATAATAATCTTTTATGTAAAATTTGCTCTTTGTCTAAAATATGTACATTATTCCAATCAAATTCATAAAATAAGTCCATACGATGTTGTGTGATAATCAAATATTGGGTCATGTTTCTGTTAATATGATTCCTATGTTCACTTATGCGTATTTTAAGGCATCTGCTTGTTTGTCCAATATACGACGCATCACAGTCCTTGCAATCAATCTTATATACAACATTAAATTTGAGAAGATTGAGGTAGCACATCTTTCTGATAAATTTATTAAACTTATTTATATGCCTCTATAAGCTATACGTGTAAAAGGTACATGTTTTAAAAAATTACTGATTTTATTATAAATATTAGGAATAAATGATATAGAGAAAAATTTTTTATTGATTTCTTCTTGTTAATTGTTGTTAATTGTTCATCAGTAACAAAATCGTCAATACGATTACAAAGATCAAATTTTTTGTAAAGTCTTTTTTAATAATTCAAATATTAAACTTGGGGGATAACCATTATTCAGAAGAATTTTTATAATTAAGTCAAAATTCTTTTTATGAAAACTTGAGAAAGTAATAAAACTCTATCAATCAAACCAATAATGCCAATTTTTTGACAGAGTGGACATGAGAAGTAATTGAGAAAACAACTCGAGAATGCAGATTTACGATACCAATCAAAAATATACAACAATATACAAACTGCGTTTTGGAGATGACACTTAATATAAAAAAGCGTCTACTAGAAAACGAACGTATTTACTTGTGCTATTTGGCGTGCGGATTTGCAGATCATATAAGAGTGCTGCAATGATACAAGTACCGCATATTTGGACATACGAGTATAGCGAAAGATTGCAAGGCAGAGCCTTGCTGTGGATATTACGCGGGATCACATGAAATGAGGGAATGCAAAAACAAGGACAAATCCCCTAAATTTGCGAACTGTATTAAATATGAAAAAACACTTGCTACGTACTCGGTTACTGATGCCAAAAAATATTCAAAAATTAGCAGCAAAATTAAGGACAGATTAACGTATATAAATTATGGGTAATTCAAAACAAGACTACGAAAATTTGCGCATATGTTATGTAAATTGCCAATCCATAATGGCTCATTGGGATGAATTCTTCTATTTTTTTACCAATTCGCGATATCATATAATTTGTATATCTGAGACATGGTTAAGAAATGATATTCCGGGTAGCATAGTTGATCTTACTGACTACACGCTATATAGAAATAATAGGCTTGGAAGACAGAGTGGTGGTGTTGTTCTTTGCTTGAGAAACACACTTAGTGTTATCATTCTAGAGCGGTCAATGCAAGATGGGTAATTCTGCAAACCGGAATTTCTCGTAGCAGAAATAAGTTATAATAACAGTGATATATCCAAACTTCTCATGCAGTAGTTTATCAATCTCCGAACGGATCTGCGGCTATTTACATGAGTTCCAAAATCTTTTTTTTTTGAATTGCAAACGAAATATCGGCAAATCAATTATCTTCGGAGATTTTAATGAGGACATGTTGAAGGATACATACGATAGTACACAACTGTTTTATGGCGGCGGCAAATATACACTTAGTGCCATTTGAAATAACACATCATGTAAGCAACTCTAGTATGTTCCTTGATCTATGTATCATGCACGATAAAAACTTGAGAAATATCAAAAAACCGCGGTCTCTTTTTTGTCAGCATAGGATATGATGTAAGTATAATATACAGCATCAAAATCAAGCGATGTCGATCTAGATTAACTTTGTGTAGAAATTTTAAAAATTTTCATGAACAACATTTTGTCTCCTACATCAAAGCATTCAAAGCATGTGATTGGACAGAATCACTGGACTGGTATCTTCAAATTGCATTGAAGAAAAAGTGAACATCTTTAATAGTAGGCTTTCCGAATACTATGACAAACCCTCTACAAAGGGTTCTGTACAAGAAACTACCTGCACCTTGGTTAACTTATGATATCAGAAAGCAAATGCGGGTAAGAGATAAACTAAGGCGTATCTGGAGACACAACAAAACGAAGCGAGTTATGAAAAATTTGAAACTATTAGAAATAGTGTACAGAACATGGTTCGGGAAGCGAAAAAGACTTACTATCTAGGAGTATTTGCACAGGATGAGGATCCTGCGACTATCTGGAGTAAGCTGCGTCATCTAGGTCATTTTATTAAAAATAATGATAAAGGAAGATTGGTATGCACTGTAGAGAAACTTAACAAATATTTTGCTGATGGAACAGTAAGAGAAAACTGCAGCACAATTCCTCAGGCAAATGAAACTTTTGATGATAGTAAATATATTTTCTTTCAGTATAACACCATATAGTATAAGACCATATCAAAGTCTTTCTCTAGGAGTCATAAGAATGACTTTACCTTACATCATGTCTGCGATTATATGTTCAACTTCTGAGTGATAGGTGGAATTGTTCCTAACAGCTGGAAATCAGTTCTCATAATAACAATACCAAAGATCAAATATCCAGCCTTACTTCAGCATTATAGGCCTATATCCATTCTTCCGACGGTATCGAAAGCGCTTGAAAGAATAGTCTCTGACCAGATCCTGGACTATCTGAAAGTTAATGACTTAATGGATTTGTATCAGTTTGCCTACAGAAGGAATTCATCAACATAAATATGCATTATAAAAATGCTGGATGAAGTGAAGCAGGCTGCTGATTCCAGGAAAGTCACGATTTCCGTCTTTTTTTTATTTTTCTAAGACATTCGACAAGGTTCAACATAACATCCTCATTGAGTTGAGAAGAAGTCTCAATAGACTCAAGATGAGAAGGAGTCTCATAAGTTGGGTCTCTCTGACTCTGTACTTATTTGATTATTTACTCAAATCGTATTTAATTGATAGAACTCTAGGTAGTCTATGATCGAAATGAAAACATAATTTCATCGATTGCACATAATAATATCGGAGTGCTGCAAGGATCTGTCCTTGGACCGCTTCTGTTCACTTTATATATCTCAGATCTGAAAAACAACTTGAAATTCTGCAAATATAATTTTTATGCAGACAATCTGCAGATCTATTTGCATTGTGACAGACAACACGTGCACAGAGGCGTACTAGAAATCAATTATGACATTGAATCAATTGTTTCTAAACAAAATGAACTATTGCTTAACTCTGACAAAACATAAGTTACAATTTCTGGAACGACGCGATATATAAACTCATTATAAGTAAATAACCTTAGTATCATAATGGATGATGTGGTGATGCAATATTCTAGTTGCATAAAATATTGGTGAGAATGAATATATCAAATACTCTAAGTTGGGACAAACAGGTCACTAATATTGTAAAAAAAATACGTTTCAAACTATATCAATTAAAAATTACCAAACACCTGTTACCTAATGAACTAAAGATTAAATCGTTTTGCTAATTTATCCTCATTTGGATTACTGCTGTACCACATTAACTAATCTTAATGTAACTTTGTGTGTTTGAGGGAAGAGAGAGAGAGAGAGAGAGAGAGAGAGAGAGATTTAAAATACTCCTTATTAATACGTGTCGAACAGCCGAAATTACTGAGAAAGCATTTTTAATTGTTTGAAACAAGATCGACTAGAGCGAGAAGTATGGACATTCTCTTGCTATCTCATTCGCTCTCGGCGCGCCGAAGGCGAGCACATGGACATGGGCTTGTGCTTGCGTAAGTGACTACTTATTTCGCCAAGCCGCCGTTTGATTCTGTGTTGCTACCGTCAACGCGGAGTTCTTAGCTAAGTATTCAAGAGCTTCAGGCTAGAATCCTATGAAGAGTATTTATCGCGTATCGTGTAACCGCATAATCAATCAGAAGCGATCCGCTATTGTTATTTCGCTGATTACTCGTTGGTTTACGCGGTTACGCGATGCGCGACAAATATGTCTTACTTAATAGACTTCACTCTTAATGTGAAACACAAAACTTTGTGTAAACGTGATATGTAATATGAAAGATAACAGCTTATTGTTATTCGGTGTGGATTTGTGAGAATCTTGTTAGAATTCACGGACATGAAATTATCCTACTTTTTTCCAGCTCGGCTAAGGTGTAAAAACATCTCTACAAAGTAGGAGAGAAAGAAAGTGAGTGAGAGAGGAAGGGAGGGAGGAAGAGGGGAAACATGTACGTGCGTATACCATGTGTCACGCGTTTCACGTGTAACAAGCAGCTGATTGCAACTGAGCGCCCGCGTCGGATGGTGAGTTGCGCCGCCCCTGCCTACCTTCCGTACGCGACGCGTAATTTGTTAACAATTTTTCTTTATAATTCAGAAATTAAACTTCGGATAAAATTTTGACAAAATAAAAATTGTCTCAGAATTATGTCTCCAGCAAACGAGAATGGATTGAAATGAATTGAAATAGATTCAGATTTTCAGAAATATTGATTCACGAATATTAAAATGAATGCTTTTCAATCCTGAATGCATTTTTATTCATTTGTAGAAAATACATGGAGCATCTCTATGTCTTTCAATCTAAAAATAATATTAGCTTTTTCTGTGTATTGTGAATACTATTCAATTCAAAATTTTGAATAGGAAATGCAGTGTTTCAATCCAATTGCATCCAATTGAATTTAATTGAATCCAACTGAATCCAATTAAATCCAAAAAGTATTCGCTATTTAAAATACGCATTCGGATAGAAAAACATTTCAATCCATTTTAATCCATTCTCGTTTACTGAGTCAAAAATATGTTTAAGGACAAACGTTTGTTCTGAGATATCCTGTATATAAATGTTTTTCACTATATACATTCTAATATTAATATACTTTTTAATATTAATTTTTTGTTTTGGTAATTGTTTAGAAGAACTACCTCACTTCAGATTTCGATGAAAATAGACTCACTCGGCACATTTTTCTATAAAATAAAAGAATCTGGCAGAAAAAAGTGCGGGACTTCTCTGCGAAGCGAGATATAACGTTAAAGTTGAGGACCATTGAGGTCAGGAAAACACAATAGTGAAATATTAAGATGCAAGCATGCGCTGTAGTCACATTTTCTTACTCTATGGCGACATATGCATGCGTTTTACCGGAGAGAAATCTGAGAGTGTATATCCCGGTCTTTNGGATGGATCCAGATAATTATTTTGAGGGGCGGTATGACGAAATGTAAATATTTACTTATTATTGATGTCATTTTTAATATTTTTAAAAATATTTTTATTACTTATTGTATTATTAGGATAAACTTCTGAAAATGTCAAACGTCCGATTTTCATGAATTTTGGCAGAAACACTCTAAATAACGTCAAATATATGCCTTTAAATGGATTTTTACTAACAAAGAAGTTTAATGTCAAAAATATTTGAACAAAGTTTGCGATCGCACTCACGAGCATGGTGCAACTTCGTCGTGCACTCGTTATCGTAATTCTTTTTTGTCAATAATCACGATCCTGTATTAGAGTCGGCAATATATCAAATAACCTGACAACTTCCACTATCTCTTAACTCTCAATATCGAATATTGCGCCAGGCACAAGAGAGTGTGCCACTCTTTCTCGGAATTTCTAGGAAAAGATTCTACTTGAATTATAAAGATCTCTATAGGATCACGAACGCGGACGGTTCGAATAACCGATTGCTCAGTCACGAAATTGATAGAAGGGATGGTTTGTGACCGGGAACGGAAGATAACTTGAAGAATGAGCAGGACAATGCAACATTAAAATACAGAGTCTGTAACAAGTAATGGTAACAAATATATTCTATCGCTCGTTTACACTATTCCGTACACACT
Source organism: Acromyrmex charruanus (assembly GCA_017607545.1). NCBI lineage: Eukaryota > Metazoa > Arthropoda > Insecta > Hymenoptera > Formicidae > Acromyrmex > Acromyrmex charruanus. Next base: position 348,957 of record JAANIC010006825.1, read on the forward strand.
AGATGGCAGATTAGCGAACATACATTATACAAAGCGTTAATAAGGCGTGACTATCCCTCCAAACGGAGTTCTTGACACGCGATATTAGATACACAGGTTTTTGATCTCGGCGGTACGAGCTCCAAATTTCTGAGTAATTCTATGAACCGTTGATATGATAATTAAAGAAACTAACCGGAATGCGATAATTGCAATGGTAATCAACTGTGCTTAACGCGTAAACACTTCTGGCCTCGAGCTCGACGAGGAGAATGACGAGAACTATTAGCCGGAAGGTGGATATTCTAGAGCATACGTGATAACATCACTTAAAATCTAACATAATTCCGCCGCTCAAACGCGGCACAAAATTATGACGCAACGATACAATACAACAAAATGATCTGGCTGTGGCCACGGTGGGCGAGAAACTAACTCGAAATTAATGGAACCTGTACGATATCGGGCAGGATGGCACGATCACGCACTGCGCGCCTGCTATGACGACGCAGTTACTCGCTACAACTTTCCTCCGATCTAGAAATCGACGGCTTTACAATACTACGCTGCGCTCGTCTCACCACGGAATTCTCCCCTGGCAGCTTACTTTCCACTTCGCAATCGCTATTGGAACGTCCTGTGTCCTCGCACATCTAGCTTTCGAGCTCGCCACAGCACAAGCCGAGCCCGAAGTCCTTTCGGGGGCATGCAGGCACCGTAGGCTCACTTGATAAGCCTATCGCACCTGATTAGTCGCGAGCCATCTCGCGAGTCCGCCTTTGCGAGTCGCTGTTACGTCGCGTGCCCTGTCTTGCGCGAGATATGACTTGTAACTGGCATCTTTTGCGGCTGCTCACAAAATTCTCCTCTGCATTATTTGGGCGGAGTGCCTCTAGAATGTGATGAGTTTTTTCGTTGTGTGATATCTGCTTTCGCATTGATGCGTCCTCTCTTAGCAGAAGCTTCCTTGCGGCACCAGCAGCGGGATCTCCTGCTTGTTTTATGACAAAGAATGGATCCGTCTCTTTACGCCGAGTCTTTCCCTCCTTAACAAGTGCCTAGAAGGAATCCGGCAATAGGATCATACGCTCACAAACAGAATATTATTGCAAAAAGTCAAAGCAGTGTCACCTGCATGCTATCCCTTCCTGTAGTAATCTTATGCCTCCGATGCGCATCTCCAGCGCATCTTCAATCCTCTTCCTTGATGTCCGTTTAGGTGTCTGAACTATTTCTCTTAACCGCCGAAATAAAGTCTTAAAGAAACTTGTAAAAAGAAATTTCTTCATAAAATTAATATACGATCCATGAAATTATGTAACATTAATTTTATTAAAATTTTTTAGTTAGCCTTCTACATATTTTTATTGTAAAACTTAATCTAACCTTCCTTTAGTACATAGCAAAGCTTAAGTACACGCGACTGCGCATTGTACTGCGCAAGTGGTTATTATGATGCGGTATGGTGCTTCTCGAAGTTTAGTGCAGAAATAAGAAACAAATCTTATATTTATTTGTATTACTCTTAAAATTTTTGTACTTAAAACAAAATAGATATATGTTCATTAAACAAAAAAGAAAGCATAGATGTTGAGTAAGAAGAATAATTTGAACGAACAAAAATTAATATACGTTTATAAAGATGTAGTCATTAAACTACGAGTAAGGATAAGTTTTTAAAAAATTTCGCAATTTCTTTTATTCCTGTCGAAGATACGACCAAGGGAGGACACATAAATAGCACATGTCAAATTAGACCTAAGACTAACTATATTTTATTTCCTTTTTATGTACATCATAGCGGGCCAATAGGTTTTTTTGTTAAGTACGCCCTTTGACTTTCATAAAGTTTATGTAAGTTTAGTCACTAATCATATACAGCGGATTGGTCCCTTACACTCCTCTATCAATACACACTCCGCTAAAATAAAAATATGTAATAATTCGGTGAGTGATTTATAATGTATACTTAGGAAAAAGAGTATATGCGTTGACGCATGCTACAAATCAATTTAAATTTAACATTTGCACACATTTTATATGCTTATCTTTTGTTAGAGGTTTAGTGAACGTCGGCAATATTTTCCTCTGCGGGAATATATTAAATATTAATTAATTTTTGTTCTTACGCTTTCCTGGACAAATGGAATTTGATGTCAACGTGTTTACTTCTTTGGTGTATCATATTTTTTACATAATGCTATGGCATTTTGTTGTCACAGAATATAGGCGTAGCGTCTCTGACATAAAATGAAAAACCTATTTCTTCAAATAGTTTTCTAACGTATACGACCTGTCTTGTGGCATCAGACAAGGCCATATATTCAGCTTCCATATTAGATAATGGAACTGATTTTTGAGAATCACATAATCGGTCCTCCTGCAAGGATTAATGTACTTTCCGAATGTGATCTTCGACTAACGCCAGCCCAATCGAGATCTACAAATGCTTTCAAACTTTCGTGGGTTTTACAAAATATTAAACTGAAGTTTTTAGTTTGTTTCAAGTAACGTAATACGTGCTTGACAGCTTGTCAATGTTTTTTTCTCGGATTTGCGTTGAAACTATTATACTTAATACTGCGAAAGCTATGTCCTATTCGACACAGATACTTACCGAAGCATCCGTGCCCGGTGAATATCTGTGTCATCCTGTACGACAGTCCGTCCTACGCTCCATCGGCAAGATCTGCTTTCGTAGGTAGAACGCGAGAGTCTCAGTCGTCCGGTGCCATAACTCTTGGAGTCTGTTAAGTGGAGCATTCAGCGACCGTATACACGCAACCTCTCCTGCAGCTTGATTGCCTCCACGGCTCGTGGAAACGGAACCACGCTTCGTTCCCACAGCGCCCGAAGGGAGTAGTGCAGGAGTAACTACCGGCTTGCACGTTCGTCGCTAAGTCGGCGGGCCGCACTCCCGCGAGGGCTGTGGTCGTCTCGCATGAGAGACTATTCGGTATGCGCGACGCAGGCGGAGGGTCACTCTCCTTTGAACGCTAAAGAGCGCTCTTTTAACACTCGGCTTCTCGCCTCGGCTCCTCGCCTCGTCCGCCCTCACCGGGACGCCGCACAATAGACATGACATTACGGCGCTCATGTACATTTTTCGCACCAACGCACCCGGACCACCCATATTGGGCATTAGGCTAGCGAGCGCGTCCTTTATCCTGCCCACCTTAGGCCTGCACAGCGAAATGCTTACCGAAGCCTCATCAGTCATCCAAATTGAGTCCGAGATATTTATCATCGAGCTCATGTGGACGCGGGCCGTTCCTATCTGGATCTAAGAAAGAGGAAGTTCTCCATTCCTCCCGTTATGGAAAAACCTGCATTCTGTTTTTTGGAGAGACACCTCCAGACCTAAGTCCAGTATCGAACCCACAACACGGGCGGTAGCAACACGCGCGCTCGCCGCCGCCCCTCCCCAGTCACCCCCCGCTGCGAACACCAGAGTGTTGTCTGTGTAACAGACCACCTCGGCTCCCGGCGGGAGGGCAGTGCGAAGGACGAGATCATGTGTCAGATCCCATAATAGGGGCCATAAAACAAACCCTTGGGGGACCCACACACGACATCGCGATCTCGCAATTTCACCGTCCCTATCCGTATATACGAGACTCTTCTCCCAGAAATAATCCTCGACTATGGCGACTAGGCAAGGGAACATTTGGAAATGTTCCATCGCCTTACCCGATCCGAGGGGAGAGTATTGAATGTATTCTTGATGTCTAAAGATACCGCTACGACTACCTTCCCTTCTTTCGTGTTGGCTTCCGCGAAGACTCGTACTCGATTGATCGCATCGATCATAGAGCGGCTCTCGCGAAAGCCAAACTAGTTTTCCGTTAGATCATTACCACCCTTCCGGGAGATGTGCCGGACGATGAGAGCCGCGACAACTCTCTCAAAAAGTTTGTCCGCCTCGTCCAGCAGGGACGGTAGCCTGCCGGAGAGTCCGCAGACTGCCCTTCTTCCGTAAGAGAACAAGTCTGATATTCTTCCATGACCGGAGAAATCTGCCGCATCTGACGCACTCGTTGAAGAGTTGTCTCAGGTGCGACCCTATCGCCGTGACGGCAAAAGCCCAAATCCTGCCTGGGATCCCGTCTGGTCCTGGTGCCTTTAGGAGCTCCCGCAACTTCTTTCGAAGGCGGGACCATTTCGCTCTCAGAGCAATGATGTGAATTTGAAATCGCATGCAGCATGCGATCAGCGGTTGCGGCGCAACCGGTAGCAAGCACGAGCCCGTGACTGTGTGACTTGATAGTTAGAAGTGTGCTGATTATATCGCTCTAACCTTTTCGCACTTACGTTCTCATTGCTTGCCTTATCGACGCGCTGAGAGCGAAACATAGAGTCTGCTCCTTCCCACGTAATTTCATTGAAACAAGCATCAAGCGACCGAAAAATGTTTTCGGCCGCTCGACGTATAAAGCGCGAATGTAAGATTCCAAATTCGCATCATTGTCTCAGAGACTCCATGTCTTTCCTCCATTCGTCAGGGAGGAAATACAAGGAAATATCTTCCCCGTTTCCCTCTGGGAATAAGCCGCTCACGATCTTGCGAAGGAGTTAAAGGTCTAGAGATTCCGCGGTGGGAACACTGTCCGCGCGGAGTCTTCTAGTTTAATATTTGAAAAAAAAACATTCATATCTAAGGGTTACAAATTTTATTCCTAAAACATTTATAATAATTATACTGAAATTAACTACTTCAAATTGATATTAAAAAACGCGCCTTAGGTGGGATTCGAACCTCCAGATCCAAGTCCAGGATCGAGCCCACGACACGGGCGGTAGCAACACGCGCGCTCGCCGCCGCCCCTCCCCAGTCATCCCCCCGCTGCGAACACCAGAGTGTTGTCTGTGTAACAGACCACTTCGGCTCCCGGCGGGAGGACAGTGCGAAGGACGATCATGTGTCAGATCCCATAATAGGGGCCTTAAAACAAACCCTTGGGGGACCCCACACGACATCTGGATTATGAATCTTCTACGTTATCCGCTACATCTTCAATTGGTAAAAGTGTTATTCATTCTCTACTTCAATTACAATCAGCTAAACTAGTAACGAAATTATATAGATATAATAAAAATATCATCATTTAACAGATATAATAAAGTATAAACAATTTACATTACTATAAAACAATTGGGTAAGTGTCGGATAATCTAATCTCGCTTGGCCGATGTCGCGCGCCGTGATTAGCTTAATATTGAGGTGTTCGATTTGATTTGTTCACATCGATCGAATTGTAATTATTAATACTAAATATAATAGTAAATTGTTAATATTTACCATAGGAGAACGACAAGATCACTTAATTTTATTTATTTATATCAAAATTCAAAGATTCTGGATTTATAATTTGTTTTCATAAAACTGAAAAAAATATTTTTTTTAAGACAAATGGCAAAAACGCTTATAGTTTCTTAAAATTCAACTTATTAGCTGTTGATTCATCACTAATAAAATTTGTTTCTATTTATTTTTGACAAAAAGATGAAGTTTTGAAAAAAATTCATTTCTTTTGCTTTTTTTCCGATCTCTTTTCGTTTATTGCAAAATATCTTTTGTGCTACGACATTTTAGACTTTCTAATCTAAAAATTCTTTTTTTTCAATCTTTAAACAATAGATTGAAAAAAGTTAGTTAAAATCGATGCACTACAATCTGAGATACAAGCAAAAAAAAACGGATTACATATCCCCGGATGTGGATAGATAGAGATTTTTTTGAAGGTTACTGAGGGTTAAAGATAGTATTACTAAAATTATATTTTTTAATTAATTTTGTGTGGGATTTAACATGGCGCCAATTTTATTGATCAAATCTTTTATACGAATAATACATATCATTAAAGTTAAGAGGATGCTGGAGTGTCTTGTTTTATCATTAATTATTAAAGACTCTTTTCTCTTAATTGTGTTTATGGATTGAAAAGCCCTTCTCTAATTAAAGTATCGACAACAACGCAATTCGCCAGCTATAATTGAATATGAAAAACGAAAGAAAATTGAAGACTTACAGTTTTGTTATCGGCTTCTGTAATCAACACGTTACAATATGTGCTGCATATAAGTGAGCGGAACATTAACCGCTCGAAATTCTCAATCCCTCCAGGGCCTCCAAAATGTTATGCCCGCGCGGCCGATTTACAAGGTCGCGCTCTTGGACGCGCACACTCACTCCCGAACCGCCAAAATGAACAACACGAATGTTAAGAAGAAGAACAAGAAGCGTTTATTAATGCAGAATACAGAACAGAACACCGCGGAAGATGAAGCAATCAAGAGATACGTCCGTACGCGCCGACAGCTCACATCCTGATCTTGTTGTCAGATAGACGAATGCCTAATCGTCTCGGCAACGCGTGCTCTTCGCTACACCACGGGCGTCGGCAAAACACGGGCGTAACACTATGTATGTATTGCTAAAGAATAGAGACTTGCTCACCGCCCTTACCCTTCTAGCAAGAATAGTTGCTTTCTTCAAGACTTTCTATAACTATGTTGGATTTCTTAGACCATGCTTTAAAAAGATATTTGGCCATGAGCGAGAATTTGACCATGCTTTGTCTGAGCGTTTGTTCTTTACCTTTGTATAACATAACGTTTATTGGCGTTGAGCCCATAGCTTTTTGAATGATCTTATATTGTAATTTATTGAACTGAGCAAAAAGTGTAGATTGGCTATCAAATACAAAGGTCTGTGGCCATATTCTATAGAGCTCTTGAAAACGACCTTATGTACGGTAAGCAACGTTTGAGGGTGGGATTCTTACCAGACACCCGTCATTGAAGCGACAACGGCTATGACTTTGCCCCTTTATATGATTGTGCCAAATGTTCCTTGTCTCCCAGCTTCATGTTCAAAGTGACTCCCAGAAATCTCACAGAACTCACTATTTCGATTCTCTGCCTTGTAATGTGAACAGAACATCAAAGAACTGCGATCTTTTGTCGGAGAAAATCATGTGCTCAGTTTTGATTATAGACAATTCCATATCTTTATTGCCAAGATAAGTATACACGCTGTTGAGCGTGTTCTGAAGAGATTGTGTGGCCCTGATTATTGAACTGGAGGAAGAATTATCATATTGTCAACATATTGGAGAATGCGAGTGTTGACATCTAGGCAATCATTTATATCCTTGAGATAGACCATGAACAGTGTAGGGCTGAGAACTAAGTCCTATGGGATGCCTTTATGTGCCAAATGAGGCCCGACTAGCTCTTCGTCCACCACGAAATAATTTTATCTCTCTGACGTAAAACTCCAAATAAACCACTTCATCTTGATTAGAATTCCGATGTCCCTCAGATCATCCGCAAGAATATCTGGTACTATGCAAGAATATCTGTCAAACGCATTCTGAACATCAAGAAAAATAGCAACTTTATTTAATCTTCCTCTTATGACGGAGGCATGCACTTGATTATTGATAGTAATCAGATTATCGGTACACGAACGCAAGGATCTAAAATTTGGGTCCCTATTTGGGTCGGTCATTAGAGAATTGGCGTCGATTCCAAATACCACTTTAGCTTTTCAGAATCAATTTTTCTAGAATTTTTAGCAAATAAGGTAAACGTGAAATCGGCCTGAAACCTTTCCCTTCTGATTTGGGAATGAATATCATCAACGACCTCCAAGAGGGGGGAAAAACACTACGTGTCAAGATAGCATTGTATATATCTAGTCTCGATACATGTCAGGCATGGTCAAAATAATTTCCATTTAGTCCAGCCTCCGAGTCCAGGAACCGAGTTGGAGTTAACACTAGCCAAGGTTATGCGGAGTTCGTCCTTGGTGAATGGGGGGGGGGTCCAAGCTGTTCTCTACAGCGCTCTCCTCTTGAGTTCCCGGATTCGTGATTTCTGATACATTATTGCCAAGTTCAAGACAGGAGTCCGGAGAGAGCCTCGATTTTCTGTTTTTTAGCTTCGGTTCCAGATGTCTGATGTGAGTTACCAATCAGTTCGTGCTTCTTGAAGGTTCTGATGAGCGACCAGATCTGCGCAATAGGAGTTTTGGCACTATATCAACTAGAATCCTCCAACCTTTTTTCTTTTACCTTTTGAGCACCTTCGCATACAACTTGGAAACTTTAAATGAGCGTAATTTTCTCTAGTAGGCTGTTTCTTAAACATTCGGGCCGCCTGTCTGCGAGAAGCGACAGCCGCCTCACATTCATTGTTCCATCAAAAGGATTACTTTGCCTGTTTCTTCTGAGTCCCTGAGTGCGAAACTTGTTTCTCCAGAGGAAAAAATGCGCGCGCTTTCTTTAGTAAATGGTTTTTTAAATGTTCATACCTTTCAGAAATATCCTTTGGCACCAGAGAAGAATTTGGAAAAAGCGGCATACAAATCGGTAGTAAGTGACCTCAATTCTCCCTTGACTAACTTCAATTTATAGCAAAATTGGCGGGCTCTATTTACCTTATCGCCTATGAAGGCACTAATTAGATAATGATCTGAATTATAGGAATCCTCGTTTTCGAACTAGCAATCAATGCCAGGACAGACGAAACCACCGATAGATCGATGACTTCCTACGTCCCGGCGGCTGCATCAAAGTGGGAGCGTCCTTATTTAAAATCACGAACTCATATTTCTAACTCCTTCAACGTATGTCCTGCTGTATTCTCATACGCACAGTGCCAGTTGCTATAATGTGCGTTTAGTTCACCTACAATTAACACATACTCATGCTTATTAGCAAAGTTCAACAGCATCCAGTGTACCTGAGCGGGTAACGTTATTCGAGTGTCTATTAATATTTATGATCATAATGATGTGTGTATCAAGCTATTACTTAAGTATGTGTGTATCAAGCTACTACCCCTTAGATTTCCCACGAGGGATGCCAAAATGGAATAAGATCCAACGTATCAAACCTTTATCTTTCCTCATAAAAATAGCAATTCCCTCTGTTGGGATATCATGCCAAATTTGTATGTGAGATGCCATACTAAACTTGGTGTTATATCTAATTGTTATATCTAATTGTAAGAAGCGTCTCTTGTAAACATACAATGTCATATTTGAACAATAGGGACTTGAGGCAAATTGCCTCAGCAATTCCACTAAATGACGGGTAAACTTTTAGACGATTTCTTTATGTTAGCCGTCTCTGTTGCGATAAAAAGTTAAAAAAAAGTTAAAAAAAAGAGTGTATCTGAGGGTCCCGAATAACTCAAATTGGGAGGATTAGTGAACTGAATACCTAATGAAAGGAACCTAATTAAGCTGTTAATGAGAAGAGCAATACAGTGTTTTGTCCTGTCTTAGCAACCCAAGCAATAATTCTCCTATTAAATTAATAAACGAGTTTGGCAAATCGGGGGGGGGGGATCCCTCTCCACGCCCTGGGCGTCAGCCACTCCCGGCAAAAACGTACCGAAAGTGGCCATCCATCTCCCGAGCTGCGATGTCGATCTGCCATTAGGATACAACAGGCTTTCTTTGCGTTCTCTCTCTAGGTTGGTCTCGCCGAGCATTCGTTGACCCACGACGAAAGTGGATATCCAAGCGTCGATAGAATGGAGAAAGGGGGCGCGATGGGTTCGGTCTAAAACGACTAATTACCTCTTCAAGCGGTTTTTGATGCGGCAATCCACGTACCTTACGAACCGAGGACGTCAGTATACGAATCAAGGGCGTAACCCGCACGATCGCTCAGCATGATACAACAATTGTTTGAAAAGCCATCTGTATTAATGCTAAAAACTAACTCTACACGTCTAACATTGTGCTTCGCATTCGCTGAGTTGAGCAAAGGAAAATTGTTAAAATCAAAGCGTGGATCGCCCGTAGGCGAGGCTCTGCTGTTGCTGCTACTGTATCTTATTTTATTCTTTGCGTCCTTTAAAAAGATGTTAGCTGCCAAATGTAACACCGCTTTATGTTCCTGAATCAAAAGTCAATCATGTGACATAGCCAGATGCCCTCCCAAACAGTTGATACATCTCGTTTGAGATTTATGTGGATAATTTGCACCATTTTTATGCACCTCATCTTTGCAGCTATTTCCCCAGCAAACGCAGCGAGCACCCTTGCATGATTTGCTAATATGGACAACCAGTAACAATTATAGCAATTGATAATATTCTTGAAGCTTCCACGGATGTTTTCTATATAAAGATTATGCGTTTCATGGTTTTCTCGGTCCAGATCCATTCTTGAAATGCCAACGTTTCGTGAAACTTGCAGTCCACTTTATCAGGGCGAGGAACAGCCTGAGCTGTTCCTACAGGCCATTCCTTTTTAAAGAATTGTGGGTGGGAGGCTTTATATAGAAAGCACCCATAGAAGCTTCAAGAATATTATCAAATACTTTTACGGGCAGAGTATCCTTGCTAAAGTGAATACTTTCAGCAAACTCAGGTTTTCCCTAGCCAAGAAACTGTCAAACTTGGCATTCCTAAAACGTTATAGGGATAATAACATAATCTCAAAGTTCTTACAACTCAAGGACCACCTAGGAATTCACAAATCCGAAAATATCCATCATAAAACCAGCCCCATCAAAGAACGCATCCACTTCACTAAGTCACAAATAGCGCAGATCTCTCATATAACCTTTAAATTCCACCTGTTCCTATCCGCCACGTTGCGGCATGATATGTGGCAAACCCTAGATCATATTATATATGAATAAGCCAAGATCCTCATATAATCCTCTAAAAGACAAAAACAGAAATATATATATAAACTTTGTCCTTCACAAAAATTCACGACTTTATCTACTTAACGACAAGAACCTATCCAACAAAGACCTGTCTTAAGACACTATATCTGCACTTACCAAAGGCCCTCGCCAAACGGTTGATACATCTCGTGGTTGATACATCTAACTTCGCAGTGGCATCTAAAAAGGTTCCAAAGAAAGAGATTATCAACCAAATAGAGTTTACCGACTCCCATCAGAACAAGCAGATAATATCCGCAGACAGATAACCAATATTCTTTCCAAAATCAAACCCTCTTCATCAAACATTATTAGACAAGAGCGATTGGCCCTCCAAGACCTGAATAGGGACACAGACATCATCGTGCTTCCAGCCGACGAAGGCAACACGACAATAGTGATGAACACATTAGACTATATAAGAAAAAGATGAAGAATTTCTCTCAGTCAAAGCATACAAAAAGCTTGACAAAGATCCAATTGACACAATCGCACCAAGATCCTAGTGGAAAAAAGCAACATTTCCAATAAACTCAAATCAATATTAAAATCTACAAATCCTCTCCCACCAAGACTGTACGGACTACTAAAAATACACAAACCAAACATCCTCCTCAAACCGATTGTCAGTGCCATACATTTCCCGACATACAACTTATCCCGCTTCCTAACACAAATATTACATCCCCTCACTGGAAAATCCGAATCACACATAACCAACTCAATGGACTTCATACAAAAGATTCTAAAAATTCGACTACGTCCCACAGATTTGCTTGTAAGTTTTGACTTGTATAATCCCTTTTCACACAGTCCCAATAAAAAATACATTAAACATAATAAAAGCTTCACATGAAGTCCCCTCCGACTTCATCCCGCTAATAGAACACTGCTTAAGAACCACTTACTTCTCCTATAACAATCAATTTTATGAACAAACTTCAGGAGCAGCGATGGGCTCTTCTATTTCTTCGCCAACATCTTCATGAAGCATTTTGAGAAAGAGGCCCTCAGAAAAATACCCAAAAAACCAGAAGTTTGATTGCGTTATGTAGACGACGATTTGTGATACGGAGACACGGCAGAGCCGAACTCCGTAAATTTTTTATTTTCTTCAACAATCAACATCCAAATATTCATTTCACTATAGACATAAAGAAAAACGGAAAACTCCCATTCCTAGATGTTCTTGTCTCTAAAAAAAGCTGACGATACCTTAAGCCATCAAGTGTACAGAAAACTAATACACATAGATAGATATCTATAGGCCGAATCGCACCACCACCAAGCACAAAAAAGTCAGCAGTCAACTCACTTGTAGATAGAGCTTTGACTATCTTTGACAATGAACATCTACAGACAAAACTCAACCACCTAAAACTAGCTTTACAGAAAAACGGACACGGCAAAAAAGACATAACCAAAATAATCATAAACATGCAAACAAGACAACGTGTGACACACAACCAACGAAATTTGTCCATAGGACAAATTTTAAAAAATCCTAAAGATCAAAGACCTCCACTCAGCTTCGCAGGAGTATACAAAATACCTTGTTCCTATGCAAGTATACATTGGAGAAACCGAAAGAATTTTCAACCTACGGATAAAAGAACACCAATAAGTGATGTCAGGCTAACATACGCCACGCAGTCGGCATTATCAGAACACAACATCGAAACAGGACATCAAATACTGTTTGACAAAACGACCACGATAGCCAATATTACATCATACTTTCCAAGAAAATATAGAGAAGCCATAGAGATACAAAAACACTCTAGCAATTTAAATAGAGATAATGACTATACATAAATAAAATATGGAAAACTATTCTCCTGGTTATTGAAGACCAACCAATTT
>JAANIC010006825.1:370766-441795 GCA_017607545.1 Acromyrmex charruanus
CTTTTCATAGATATTATTAATAATTTTTAAGAGACTTACATGATTAAATTTTCCAGCCATCAATCTAAAAAGTTGTCGCGTTTTATTAACACAGTTGAATTTTTATTTTAATTTTCTAGTTAAATGGGAGCAGTTTTAAACGTAGCGTCAGCAGATATTTCTTCAATAGTTCTTATTTTGCATAAGATTCGAATAAATTTTCGATCAAGTATTATTAAATGCATTTTGCTACGATGTTCAGATCTTATAGATTTAATACTTAAGGAATATTTTTTATTATACTTCAATAAATGTTTCCATTCCTTTTTAATGTTTTCGTGAAATCTCGCAATGATGTAGGACACGCAGGTCTTAAATATCTTCTCCATCGTACCATCGATCTTTTTATGCTTTGAAATGGTACTAAAGGAGATACATTTTCATATCTAAAAAGATGTAATTAGAAAAGAGAGTTTTAATAAGTAATAACAATTGTGAGCAACACATATTATACACATACTCTCTGCTCACATCATCATATATATTTTTCACATTTCGAAAATTGTTCTGAACGTTTCGTTTTAAAGTTTCTTTAAATAATCGTATATTTTCTGCATAATCATCAGCTGAATGGTCGTGTCTCTTTGTTTATCAAAATCTATTATGTTTCAACTTTCCTCGTCCAGAACATCCTTTCTTTTATATTTACATGATAAATATTTGACAATTATTTAACAATTAGATAAATATAAATTACACATTTTATAATTTACAGTAAGAGTCAAATAATACATTATTGAGATAAGCGAAATATTATACGTACATGATGGTCGTACATTTTCTATGATAAACTTTATCGCAAATATGAATATCCATCAAATTCGTGTTTATCGAGAGAATAATGATGATCTTTTGTATTTGGATTCATGTTAAATTATTTGAAAAAAAACAGACTTTTTTAAGATAACAATAAAAATGATTGCAGCGTAATCGAAATATGACGAGAACCCCGAAATATAACACGATCATGACAATCAACTGCAAAATCGATAATTTAGTGCAACTACATTCAGAAGGTATGTACTTCGTATGGTACGGACCTACGTTCATTGTGTAACATGATGATGTGAGCAACAAGTATATGTATAATACGTATTGTGCGCACGCGCGCACACACACACACACGCGCGCGCGCGCGCACTCACACACACATACTAACACACGGAGCCTTTTGCATGGGTTATCATAAATTGAAAGAAATATATAGATTATAAACTAATATTCAAATGTAAATCTCATAAATTAGAATTCATCTTTGCGGCACAGTAATGACCATTTTGATGAAGCTATTCAAAAAGCCTTTTAAACCGGTTTTACTGCTTCTTATTTTTTCTCTATATACCCTACAAGCAGAGATATTAATATTATTAACGCAAAATGCGTTATATGGGACATCGTCGTAATTGAAAATTAATTTTCAATTTTTGGAACATTTTTTTCGGGACTTTGCATATCCTCCAAAAAAATAGTTTTCTTTAAAGAAAATTTTTTGTTACGTATTAAAAATATATTTCTTTTATTTAAAAAAAGTTGCAAAATTATATAAACTATTCTCTTAATTCTATAAGCAAGAAATAATCAAACAACTTCTTCAAATCAAAGAAATCGAATTAATGTCAATAAGTAACAAATAAATAACAATTTCACCCATTTGTGATGTCACAGTGACAAATTTTGCATTCCATAAATGTTACTTATACATTTCATCTCAATACATAATTATTATGTAGTAATCATGTCGCCGTTTCGTATTTAAATCATATCACTGTTATGTAACTACTATACCTTAAATGGAACAAATTTGAAAACATTCTCCATAAATTCACGTAATTTTTAATATAACTGTTACGAGTAAAAAAATTAAAACTATGTATGAGTTATGTGTTTGAGATATATCTGTATGTGTGCTGAGGTGAATCATAGTGGTATAATTGCAAAATTAAATTTAGAAAGAAATTGTTCAGTGATTAAGAAAAATATTTCAACTATTTAAAAATATATAATTGTGCATAAAGGAATATCAAATTAATCTATACATGTGCTTATAAAAATGCATAATTGGGGCGAAATAAAAGCACTTCTACTTAGGATCTTTTTAAACTTTTTAAATATAATATTGATTGTAATAGAGAAGCATTGCAACATGTAACTTCTTAAAGACATTACATAAATTCATTTGATTGTACCCATTTGTGTATAATAAATAGCAAGTTATTTTAATTTTTATCAAAAATTCATTTTGTAATTCGGCCTTTATTCCGCCTATCCCCTTAATTCTTCCTAAATTATGATGCAGAAATATTACAATATAAAATTTACATTCATCGTGGCAAAATTTTAAGTAAATAATTGTATATATATGATGCTATGTTATGTATGTATATTTATAATATCATATTATGCAATATTTCCACAATTTGTTTATTGCGATTTGTTTATTGAATTATAAAATGATTAAAAGTTAGAATTCATGTAAAATTTATTATTCAGATTAAAAATAGATCTCAATTCTCAATTATTTTCGAAAAGTATGTACATTTTTTTGAGATACTTAGAAATAATAAAATAAAACCTATCTGACAACTGATGATATTCGAAAAATCGAAAAATTTTTTTATTATGTAACTGAATTATTAGTCGAATTAATCGAATATCTGTATCTTCAAGTCGAACTACAAACAGCGTAATAGATACATATGTACGTATACGTTCGAGATTATTTTTATTCAGACGCAACAATAATTCATGTTCCCCGATCTTAATATTCGCCATTTTTTCTTCTTGCTGGAAAGAGAGAGAATGAAATTTATATAAGTCCAATAATTAAGATAGCGGTTTCTCCACAGGTATGGTTTCAAAACAGACGGGCAAAGTGGAGAAAGCAAGCTCGGTTACAATTGCTGCAGGATGCGTGGAGAATGCGATGCTTGGGTTTAGGAAGCGCTACACCGCTGCTCCTCGGCCGATCATCTTCTGGTGGTCTTGAGAGGACTAGCGACGCGTCCTCAACTTCTCCGTCATCCTCATCAGCTCTTACGGGCTCGCCGAATACGACTGACAAGTTACCTGAGATTGGCAATCCCATATCGGTCTGCAGAGATTTTCGAATCTTGTCTTCACTGCCACCTGGGTAAGCATTTTGAATACAGAAACATATTTTTGATAAGTATACAGGGTAATCCAGAACAACCCGGGTATTCGAAAAGATGTATTTCTGACCTAATTTCTAAGATGATTTTTCCCTTATGAAAATTTTTATCCGAAGCTAGTTTTCAAATTACAAGAAGAAATAATTAATATATTATATCACGGACCGCGTAGAGGAAACGAGCAGGAGCAGCGCTCACGGTTAAACGCAGATAGAGCTCTTATAATCAGAGTTTGATGAAAGCGGGCAACTTCTGATTGGTTCTCAACTTTAATCCACTCGGTATTCTTCAGATAACTTCGTACATTGTCAAAAAACGAGTGCAAAGAAAAGAAAGAAATAGATAGACAAGCAGATGAGTAAAATCTGTGTCAAAGAGGTTAGAAATCTTTTCGAAATCTCGGATAAAGAAAAAATTAACAAATTACAATTGCACAATTCGATCAATTGATCAACTCGATTGATTTATTCAGATATTGTCGTCATGTATTGCCTGTCACGTATTCTAATACTTTTAGACATGCGTTCATATGAGAAAGCAATATCTGTTATCTTTTGCTATCCGCCATTTTTTGTCCACATTCGCCACACTTTGATTATAGGATTTTTAGACACGGATACTTTACGCGCGAGATACAGATCGGACGCATTCACACGTTTATAAAAACACTTTCGTTCTCTCTTTCTCCTTTGTCAGATCATCTCTTTGTCTTTCACATACTTTAAATATGCTAATTTCATTCAATTATAAATTAGAATGATGAAATTGAAATGAATCTTGAATTCTTTGAATATCGGATTGTTTTTTAATTACACTGATAAAATTATTAGAGAAATGTTGTAAAAGAGCGAAATAATAATTAAATAATAATTACTTACGATAAGCGTTATAAAATTATTGACATACAAATCATACAATTATTTCAATACGTTGAATTCTAAAAGCGTTTGTTATAATTTGATGTACTGAAATACCTGTTAGACTTAATTAAAGTATGTTTGTGACGTAAATACTATGCTATGTACGGACTCACAAACGTGTTTCTTTCTTTGTGTGATTTTCAATAAATAATCGATCGTTTGTGATTGTTAGTAATTAACTGATCAATCAACTGAAATCAATTAATAAATTCTTTGTCAAGTGTAATCGAAATGTGTCAATGTTGAAACGTGACACAATTTATAAAAGAAAAATCTCATCGTAGAAAGATGTGACTTGATACGTACTTAAAGGGTAATTGATATTTGATGAAAGTAAATTTACAGTAAACAGTTGTATCGAGTACAGCTATTACGGTGCATCCAAACTTATTCCTCCGTCTGTTTCAAGAAGCTAGAGCAAAATAGAATCATTGAACATCTATAAGGTAATAACAATTTTATAATTAAGATAATAATAAGCTTTTGAAGTGTGTTTGTTTTACATTTATAACTCT
Source organism: Acromyrmex charruanus (assembly GCA_017607545.1). Taxonomy (NCBI): domain Eukaryota; kingdom Metazoa; phylum Arthropoda; class Insecta; order Hymenoptera; family Formicidae; genus Acromyrmex; species Acromyrmex charruanus. The sequence goes on from JAANIC010006825.1 coordinate 375,390, forward strand.
TTGACAAAGCGCGATCGCGATTCTCATAAAACTTATTAAGTAATAAATGCTAAGAGCGCTATAGCGCAGATAAAATTGATAGAGAAATTGGTAAATATTCTCTTTTACACAGTTAGCCTCCGAATGACCTTGACTTTGACTTTGATCCTCAAGAAGGTCAAGGTCATTGACCTTTTCCGTCGCTTGTTATTCATTAAAAAGTTATTAATGAAAATGTTTTTATGAATAATAAGTAATTTTTGAACACGTGGTATATATTTCAGCAATATATAATAGTATGAGTTTTGCTTCATGTAAATTGATATTTGTACGTTCATGTTAGGAATTTGAGAATAATAATATTGTGGAAAGGAAACATTGTTATTTAAATATATTATAACAGTCCTTTGTCTTACTTGATAGAGCAAAGATGTTGCTCCACGATTTTCTTCATTTAACTTACAATTATGAAGATCTTATAAACTATTTATCTACCATGGTTTGATTAGAGTTAGGTTAGATTATTATATATTCATGAGCATATGATAACCTAACCCTAACCCATCCCACGTCCTCCCTGCTTGAGGGTACACGACTTTTCAATGAAAAATAGTGCAAAGCGATTTTAATTGTTATATTTTTTTGTTATTTTCCAGTTATTAGCTCAATGGATGAGACAAGAAACTGGTATGCTTGGTGGTTATGGCGTGATAGTGAAAGTTGATGAAGCAAAAGTTGGTCGGAGAAAATATAATGGAGGACGGGTAATTGATGGGAAATGGGTTTTTGATGCTATCGAACGTAATAGTAAATCTTTTTTTATTGTTCCTGTGAAAGATCGTACTATACAAATGTTAACGAAAATATTTCAGAAACGTATTTCGCACCAGACAGTATAATTTATAGTGATTTGTGGAAATAATATGTACCTTTAAAAGAACTTGATGTGCATCAGACCGTTAATCACTCTATTAATTATGTTAACCCTGAATCTGATGTACGTATACAAAATATTAAGCGATTATGGCGTGATATGTGTTCTGCTTTATCACGATTTAGTGTACAAGAAGTACACTACAAACATTATTTAGCAGAATTTATGTTTAAAAAACAATATGATTTTAATGACAGAATACCGCAATTTTTTAAATTAATGACTTTTTTATATCCATTAAATTATGTATCGTCAAGTAATAAATAAAATATTATATTCATATTGGAATATGTATGTTGTGTTGAAAAAGTGTCCTATTCATAAAAACGTTTTCAATAATAACCTTTTAATGAATAACAAGCTACGGAAAAGATCAATGACCTTAATCTTCTTGGGGATTAAGATCGCTCGGAGGTCGTTTGGGTCTGGCTATATAAAGGGGAACATTTACCCAATTAAGTCTAATAAATATTTCGTTAAGTCGAATTATAAGAAAAGCTCTTAGAATTCGTGGTATTGAAATAATTGTATGATTTGTATGTCAATAATGGTTTAATAATACTTACACGTAATTATGGTCTAATTTGGCTTTTTTACAACGTTTCTAACAAATTTATCAATGTAATTATAAAACAATCCGATACTCAAAGGATTCAATATTCATTTCAGTCTCATTATTCTTAATTCATAAATTAACATATTTAAAATTTGTAAAAGACAAAGAAATAGCGTGACAGAGGGGAAAGATGAGAACGATATTATTTTTATAAACGTATAAACTTGGCGGAAAAATTTCTATGTCAAAGTGCGCCAAAAAGTACGCCTTTCTATGACTATGGCGTAGAATCGTATTGTTAAACAGAAATAACTACGCGAGATACGTAGATAATCATTACTTCCTGAACTACGCGGTTCTACGCCAAAATAATTTTTATTCTTTAGTATTTCAAGAAAGTATGTAATTCTTCGCTTTTTTATGCAGAATTACACTTTATAGTCTGATAATTGGGCACAGAAATAACTGCACTCAGAAAAATGTTTTATCACAACAAAAATTTTTTGCGATAACAAAATTTGTTTGTCAATATATGATCAATTTTTTATTTTATTGGCAGTTTCAAATCATTTTGTTGACTTGAATTTTGTTGTAACTTACATTTTGTTGCAACAACAAAATTTGATTTTCTATTCTGACCGATTTGGTTGAAAATAATTGAGATTTGTTGTCATAACAAAATGTTTTGAAAAAAATTTCTTCGATTTGAACGTCATTTCTTTGATCTAAACATAACTTCCTTAAATCAAATAATTTTTTTATTTGATTTCAAAAAATAATATTTCAATACAAAAAATGACGTTCAAATCAAAGAAATTTTTTCTTTAACCGTACAGAAAAACAACATTTCTTTAAATCGAAGAAACTTTTCTCGAGGTATATAATAATACAATTGCTGTTTTATAATGCCTTAATCTTTTACATGATCATTCGATGAAATTTATACGGGTGTCCGAACTTCCATGAGCGGTAGTGTACATGTAGAAAAATACAATATCTAGTGCTAAGAGGGGACGCAATTTTTATTCTTCTTTGTTTGAGTAACGATTATCTTTACAAAGAATATTTTCTTGATAATATAATTTTAAAATACATTTATTATTTACTTGAAACAAGTAATATTTAATGTAACATTTTTCTGTATGTACATGTGCACGCTTTAGAATGAACTAAACTGAGTTTTCGAAGAGTTCTTAATCATTTCCCAATTTTCAAGATATTATTTCTAAAGCGCCGAATATCCGTCATCGTTAACTGGGCGCGCGGGGAATAGGAAGCAGCCGCGAGCCACTAAACTCGAACGGCGCGCCTGCCAGGCCATCCCCGCTCCTCGCGGCCCGACCGGCGCGCTATGCGTGGGGACGGTAAGCTATTCTTCCGACAGTAGGCTGGATGGACGCACGTATTCGCCTATCTTTAAACATTAATTTCTTGTTAACTATTGCGTAACTGCAAAATATAGATGACTTTTCGACTCAGTTCGATTCACTCTACCTGTTCATGATGGGTGATGAAATATAATATGTTAAAATCACCCTGTATATATATATATATATATATCTTCTAAAAATCTGTTTTGAACATCTTAAATAAATATTTCATCTTTTGCTAATATATACACACATACACATAGGCAAGAAGTGTAAATTCGCACCGTGCGACTTCCACGCGGTGTACCTTGAGTAAAACTAATTCCGGTGTTATTGTAACTTTAAATCTCATAACTGGAGATTTATTTAATGAAAAAAAGAACTTTATAATAATGTTTTGGAAAGCTCTTGAAGTTACAAGAATATATAATGGGGGATTTAATTTAAATAAATTCAATTTGACTTTCATACGATCTTACAGACTCTACTCAAAATCGAACTCTTATTACTATGAGATACATTTTTAAATCGTATAATTTTATTTCTTACGTATTTTTTACTTTACAGAGTTGATCATTTTTTATATCTTCCATCATTTCCGAACTTTCTGTATGAACTCTGACGATCAAAAGGGATATTACGCGTCGACTACTGTCTTCTGTCATTGGCCTCTCAATAATAGATTTTCAATATTGGAGCAATGACATGATCGAAGGAACAATAACAAAAAATGGCGCCCAGCATCTATTCCACGCCACGGTTAAACGATCTGTCAATATCGACACTGATTTTTCAAATCGCTAATCTCAGGAAACAGAAACATCTGCTGCAGAAAACAAAGAATATTTTGTTTTTATGCGATTTTTTACTGTGAGTTTACAAATCCTGAAGAACATAAAAAAAATTAGAACAAAGCAGAAAAGGCTATCTTCAAATTGATTTAGGTTACTTTGCACACAATCGCCAAAACTATTAATAGTATTGATATCATTCTGTATTGTTACCTTGTGCAATGTTTCGTCGTCAAACAGGTTCCATTTTATGAGTAATTTCCTCTCCAGTGTCCATTGTTGCTCTTCTATCACATTTCACACACTTGCCACTATATTGAAAAATTGAAGCGCATCGTCACGGTGAGATCCGATGTGGTCCAACCATAGAGCTTATACTACTGGAGGGGGAATACGAACGAGCTGTGAGCAAGACTGAGAGACAGAAGATGTATTTCTGTTCTCTTCTATTCTCTTTTGGCACATGCGCAGAAAGAAAAAAAGTTACTGAGCAGGACAGAAATATATCTTTCTATCCTCTTTTATCGAAAGAAGAAAAGTTACTGAGCAAGAATATACATCTGACAGAAATATACATCTTTTGTCTCTCAGTCTTGCTTACACTTTCCAATGCTTGGATAGGCCATTCCCCTTCTAATAGTATGTGCTTTATGGGCCCGACGAATCCGATCCAGTCTGATCGCGTCGCCGCGTCGGCGCGTTGCGCGGCTCGCTTACTTCGCGCATGCATATAATTCATATAATTAAAATTTTTTTGCCCTAATAAAATTCGTTTGTTAGCACAACACAGTCAAAAAAAATATTTTGCACTGTGAACAAAACAAAAGTAACGAATTTTGTTTTCCTAACAAAAGTTTTTATTGAAAGAACAAAATAATTTATTAAATATATTAACAAAACAAATTTGTTGATAGAATTAAAACATTTTTCTGAGTGTATGCCAAACTACGCCAATCTACGCGGTTGTACGAAAAAATCGTTTCCTGAAGTAAGTGTTACTATGTCAAAGTACAATACTTATCTTTTAATTTTTAGTTTATGACGAAATATACTATTCCACGCCATTATACGCAAAATTACTCTTACTTATCCGTGAGCATTATGCATCTCAGTCAACAGAGGATCACGGCGGAGATGCATAAACTCCTCGTAAATAAGAATCACCTAGGAATATAAGGAGCGCAGCATTTCGCATATAAAATGCACCCTTGCATAAACTTAACCCTTACGAAAAAATACTCAATTTTGAGCGTTAAACATTCAAAAAGAACGCTCAAATTTGGGTATTAAGCACTTTAAAAAACACTCAAATTTGGGACCGTCAACTGAAGGTTACACTCAATTAAGATTAACGCTCAAAGAAAATCATTAAAATAAATAACTTATTATATAAAATTAATTAAATCTGTTTTATTCCTAAAATAATATTATTAATTTGCAACATTTTTCGAAATACACATGACAAAATTATAATTAAAAAAAAACGCTCTCTCTCTCTCTCTCTCATTTGAAAATTAATTTCCTTATTTTTCTAAGCGGTCACCCATCCAATATCGTACTCTATCCAACGATGTTTAACCACTGCAATTGTATGAGAACTGCTGCTTCGATAATCCAAGAACACTGAACGTTAGTATATAACTGTGATATATCTCAATAGGACTTCAACATCTTTACGACTGCGTGAATATCTTTTTGACAAACTTTATCTAGGTTGCGTTTGGAAACATCATCTGGATGTCCCTGTGTTTTATATTATCCTTGTTTCACATTGAACAATAAGAATAAAATGATGGGGGCACTCGGCTGATGTTTCCGAGCGCAGTCTAGATAAAGTTTGTCAAAAAAATGTTTCATGCGTATAGTATTAAAATATAATTCTTTTATAAATGAATCTGACGGCGCATCTATATTCAACATTTCAGCGTTCATTCTCAATCATAAAGATTAACATTCAAGTGACATTTACATTCAATTTTGAAAATGACACTCAAACGTTATTAAGCCGTTTAAGATTTACACTCATCTATTGAGTGTCATGAGCAAACCGCGATTGAGTGTTACCATCAAATTCGGTGTATAGTATGGTGTATACACCAAACTATTCATCGAATTTAATGGTCACACCCAATTGACACTCAACATTGATGCTCAACGCTTAACTGACACTCAATATTGAGTGTCTACACCATGGCAACACCGAATATTCATGGTTACATTCAACCAACACTCAACATTGATGCTTGTTGGCGATCTTGCTGCGTGCAGGATGAATTTGTGATGGCATGGCCATGCGATCACCGTTCCAAGCATACCCGCGGTATGATTGCTTCGAGGGCACTTGATCGAGAAAAATGAGATTTTCCCTGCTTTCCAAACTTTATTTAAACAGACCTCAAATGCGGGCGAATGTGTTTTACAGTAGATGCGGAAAGAATCTCAACGGTGCGGTAGCGCGGAAAAACTATTCAGCGCGAGGCGAGACACGTGCTGTCGACGAGACAATCAGAGCGGCCATTATGATCTGAGTGTACCGGATCGATTACGCACGACGCATACGTCACTTAACAATCGATATCTCGGAGATTGATCGATTCTTTATCGGGCGATGTGACTAGACGCCATAAACGATAGGGGTACCGAACATGCCGCCCGCCTTGAAAGGGTTAACTTTCAATGTGACATACAAGCATGAACTCTTTAACGTAACATAAAATACGAATTGCTCCGATGCGACTCAATATCGCATCTAGTCATTGCACTGAAAATCAACAAAACTTGATATCTAAATACGCAAACTGAAAAACAATATAATAAATTATTCTTATTCAACGGTAAAGAGAAGCTTGATATACTTAGAAGGTAACAGTTGAAGGCATTTAAACTTAAATGCTTAATAACGCATAGAATAAGTTTCGATTGGTAATATTGATAGCTTAGACAGTGGTCTCACGTAAGAACCTTTGGCAGTCTTCATAGTTGGCGCGCGATGCCGTAGCGACCGGGATGAACCTCCTGGACCCGCCCTATTATCCACTGAAGTGGAGCTAGGTTCGGCTGCTTTATGAGCACAAGTTGATTAGTTGACAACTGAATTCCCTTGTTAACCAACCATTTGGTTCGTGTTTGTAGAGAGTGAAGATACTCATTACTCCACCTGCGCCAAAAATGCTGCCGGGTTTGCTCTACGCGTTGCCACCGCAGCAGCCTACTTTCGTTGACGTCGCTCAAGTCAATGCAAGGAAGACCATTCAAGGTCGTGCAATCAAGAAATGTCCCGGACTTAGGTATGCTAGGGTCGGCGCTTAACGGTAAGAGGAGACGTGAATTGAGGATCGCCTCTATTTCACAGAGGGTCGTTTGCATTTCCTTAAAGGTCAAATAAGCCTTGCCTACGATCCGAGTCATATGATATTTGGCAGATTTCACGGCTGCCTCCCACAAACCTTCAAAATGGGATGCATTAGGCGGGATGAAGCTCCATGAAATCTCCAACTCGCGCAGAAAATCTTTAATCTCGGATTTGACTTGTTGATCATTATATATATATCGTATAATTCTTGAATTTGCTTATGAGCGCCCACGAAGGTGGTCCCGTTATCCGAATACATGTGGGTCTACTCCTACGAGAAATGAATCCCTTAAAGGCGGCAATAAATGCTTCAGACGTAAGATCACTAACTCTAGGTGGACCGCCTTCGTGGCGAAGCACACAAAAAGCGAAACGTATGACTTGTGACTCCGCGCGTTTCGACGCTTTCCCTCACGTAACAAGAGCGGCCCAGCATACTCGTAGTCTACACCGCAGCGAGAGAAAGATCTAGAGACGCTAACTCGATTGGCTGGTAATGAGCCCATTAAGGCTTCTGATTGATTAGGTTTAGCCCTAAAACAGGTAATACATTTTTGTATTATTCCACGCACGGTGGAGCGCAATGATAGCGGCCAAAAGCGCTGGCGCACGAAAGCCATCGTGGCTTTTAGACCAGAGTGCAAGTTTCGTATGTGTTCGCGCTCTATAATACGCTGAGTTAATATATGTTTGCGTGGCAGGAGAATTGGATGGCACGCATTGAACGCTAGATTTGAATTTTTCAATTTCTCGCCAACTCGCTCCGCTTTTATCTAAGAAAGGAGATAGCGATAAGATATTATTAGAAGCTTTTATAAATTCGGTTTTGACTAGCGCTTGATATTCGCGATAGAATGCTCGCTGTTGCACCGTTCTGCAAATACAATTTAAAGCGATAGATGTTTCAACGAGGGACATGAAATCAGTTATCGCGTGCTCCCGATGCGCCTTGGATAATCGCAAACAATACGCTATGATGCGACATATTTTATTTAAATTAGAATACTTATTTAGCAAGTCGTCGACGACGCAAGGATGGGAAGTGGAAACGGCTACGTGGATTTTCCTTTGTTCGGGAAGATCGTTGTCCAAACGCGTGAAGACACTGGGCAGCCAGTGTTTTTCATCCCATTTTAGAAATTCGGGGCCATTCCACCACCTCTCAGCATTGATCACGTTGCACGAATTTAGCCCTCGCGATATGTCGGCAGGGTTGTCGGAGGATGCGACATGACGCCAATGTTTGATTTCTGTTAAGCGCTGAATTTCGCCCATCCCATTTGCCACTGACCACCGCCGCGAGGGGGAGGTTATCCAGTTTAACGCGATCGTCGAGTCCGACCAAAGATAAATCGGGCATTTCGAGAGTTCCAATGACTCTCTGACCTTGTTGATTAAGCGCGCCAACAGCAAGGAGGCCGATAGCTCTAATCGCGGTAACGAGACGATCTTGAGCGGGGCGACGCGAGATCTTGAGCACAGTAACTCAGAGTGATGGTCGTTGAGACCGAGCTTGGTGCGAAGATATATGCAAGCTCCGAACGCACGCTGGCTGGCGTCACAAAATCCGTGCACTTCCACGATTGATTGATGGGCATCGAGTTTAACGCATCGAGGAATTTTTAGTTGATTCAGAGCACCCATCTGTGATCTGAAAGCGATCCAGCGAGTATGGATGTCCTGAGGAAAGAACAGACTCGTCCCATTGGATGGCCAATTGCCACAAATCTTGCAGGATAAGTTTTGCAATCACAATGACCGGACCCAGAAGGCCCAGAGGATCGAATAATTTAGCGACCTCGAAAAGTATGACTCGTTTTGACACAACGTGGGCTTCTGTTTCAAGTTTGCAGAGAAACTGGAATGTATCCTGACACTGATTCCACTGCATGCCCAGAATTCACGAATCTGCAGCATCTCTGATAATGACGCGGTCACGATTGTCTATTTCCAATAGTTCAGGTCAGTTCGAGACCCATTTGCTTAACTCGAATGCTCCTAATTTTAACAGTTAAATAGTTTCATCGCGAATTAATTTTAATTCGTCGACTGTATCCTCCCCGGTGAGCATGTCCACATAAAAATCCCGAAGAACGCATGCTGAACCGCGAGTGAATTGATGAGCATGCTGCTCAGCCAAATGCTTAAGGCACCTGGCCAGAAATGACGCAGAAGCTGTACCGTAAGTGACGACGGTAGTAAGTTCGTACGTATCGACATTAGCAGATAGATCGTCGCGCCAGAGAATTCTCTGCAGGCGCGTCTGAGATGGATGCACTAAAATCTGCCGATACATTTTTATGATGTCAGCGGTGATGACATAAGCAAAAAAACGCATCAAAATTGAGATCAAATCTTGTTGAACGGTCGGTCCCACTAGAAGTGCGTCGTTTAACGATACGCCGCAAGATGCATCGAATACGACACGGATTTTGCTCGACCATTTTGAAGACACAATGGTGGGGGAGATAAAATGATATTGGTTCTTCCGCAATAGGTGGCTCTAGTCGTCGCATATGTCCCAGCGATAAATATTCGTCAAGAAACGCCGCGTATTGAATTTTAAGCGTAGGATCGCGCTTGAAGCGCTTTTCGATGCCTCGCAATCGCTTGAGAGCTGCTTCACGCGAATCGCCAATATTATTTAACATTTGCTCTCTGATCGGAAGCTTGACCGTATATCTACCCTGAGAATTTTGAGACACGTTGTCTAAAAAGTGAAGCTCGCAAATACTTTCCTCCATTGTGTAATTGTCCGAACGCGCAGATATGTCGTCCATTTGCCAGGCACAACTGATGTTCGTGTAATTCCGCATTGGTTACGGACGTGTGAAACGAGTGAACCTTTGAGGCGGTCGGTATGCCAAACGACCCGCCAAAATCCAGCCCAATCGTGTTTTCTGGAGAGTTGGATGCTTGTCGGAAGACTTGACTTGACCAACGCATATCAAATTCCAAAACAATTCCACTCCGATTAGCAGATCGATATCCGACGATATGTGAAATCGCGGATCAGCCAAACGAATGTTGCGCGGAAAATCAAACTTGTCCCACCCCAAAGAGACCGCCGGAATCTTATCAGTAACCTGATCAGTCACGATGCATTCGATAGCCGCGGTGTACGAGTTGAGTCGCGATTGTAATTGGATTCTAGCTACGTGATTGGACGAGGTCACCGTGCCGTTGACGCCCGAAATCGAGACATTTAATGGGCGCGTTTCTAAACCGAACGCTTCCATAAATTTCATGGATACGAAGTTCGCTTGCGATCCGCAATCCAACAAAGCTCGCCCTGCGCGAGCCGCCGCTATCGCAGACGAGCACAATCGCAATCGAAAGCATGACTTATTCGCTATTAAATTAAATATCCTGAAGCATGAGTCGCTACGACGGAGGGGGTAGGAATTTCCTTAGATACAATTTCCTTATTGTTAGTCGATGGGTCCGCGGCTGAGGGCATATGAAGCAGCGTATTGTGCTTTGCCTGGCAGACCTTGCATTGACCAGAGGTGCATTTACTTGATGCATGAGAAGAGGAGCGCAAGCAATTAACGCAGAGTTTGCGACTGCGAATTTCTGCCTTTGCGAGACCGGAAGTGCTACGAAGTTTTTGTAATAATAAATGACGTGATCGCCTTGACAGAAGTGGCATTTGGGTTTAACGGTAGCCGCGCACGACGATGACCGCTCAATATTTGATTGTGATTTTGCCTCGACCTTCTTTGCGGAAGTGGTGCTAGCTCTTGTGGTAGCCTCGAGCACCTGACATTAATGAGCGATAAAATCTAACAGCTGTTTAAGCGACGGCAGCTCGTTGCCCGTTAAGGAAGTTTCCCACTCGCGTAAGTGAGTCACGTGAGTGAGTCAAGTTTAGAGGTTAGAATGAGGACGAGAATATCGTCCCAATGCATCGTGGGACGCTTCAATGCCTGAAGGGCGTGCAAATGTTTCGTGGCGTTGTCAGAGATTCTTCTGAGATCGATTGAACTTTCCTTTGCCATAGCCGGCAAATCTATTATAGCCTTGACGTGAGTTTGAACAATCACGCGCTTGTTGTCATATCGGTCCCTGAGAATTGACCACGCGACATCGTAATTAGCGTCCGACAATTCTAATGAACTGATTACAGCGTTTGCATCATCGGTGAGTGACGCCCGTAGATACTGAAACTTTTGCGTATTTGAGAGTGAGATGTTGGAATGGATAATCGAGTTGAATGTATCGAAAAACGGGACATCCATTCATCATATTTGCCGGAAAATGTTGGTAAATTTAATTTAGGCAACCGAATGTGCGTACCACGAATCTGAATCACGAACACTTGAAGAGGACGGAGAAAAGATGGACGCTTGCAATGTCGGCGAAGGGGAAATGAGCTTGCGGATTTTGGCGGATAACGCATAGAACGCTTCCTCGAAACCGTCTCGATCGCAGCTTTTGGACTCGTCTAATAATTCTAGACGCGATTGCACCTCGTTATACTCTGCCCAATAGTGCTCGAGTTTCGCCTTCCGCTCTTCGAGATGAGCCACTATTGATGGATTAACGGCGGCTATTGATTCTACATAAGTTCTGATACGCGTACATGATGCCTTTATGATCGCGCGCTGTCGTTTAAGTGTCGTCGCTTCTGATTGGTCGACCATTTTGAATGCAACTGCGCACGCGCGTACGCAACGAATGCGGCGAAGGGGACTTGGTTGGCAACGGAGACAATGGTCTTCCTCACCTTGTTACGCACGCAATTAATGCTAAAAAAGGATGTGACGGATGCCGGATGCCTTCCAATCGAGTGTTGTTGGACGGAAACGTTCCTCTCGCAGATGCTGCGCCGTTGAGGGATGGCTTCCGCTGTACGTCGTCCGGATAGGGCCTTGTTTTCCACCATCGACAGGATTCCGCTCGCAAAACGTTGATACTGCGTGAGGATATGACGTAATATGAGCCACGCTGCGTCTCTGATACTTAGATGCGGCTGTTTTTGTTGAGTTGCGTGCTGCCGCTGGTGCGACGCTTGCACTGATTGCTGCTACTGCGACGCTTGTCTCGTCTCGATGAGATAACCTTGTCTGACTGCCAAATTGCTGCTCGCCATTTCACTGAGGTCAAATACTTGACGATATCCGGCTCGAAGGACCAAAGAAATGTTGGCAATCTTGCTGCGTGCAGGATGAATTTGTGATGACACGGCCATGCGATCACCGTTCCAAGCGTTCCCGCGGTATGATTGCTTCGAGGGCACTTGGTCGAGAAGTGTTTCACAGTAGATGTAGAAAGGATCTCAATGGTGCGATAGCGCGAAAAAACTATTCAGCGCGAGGCAAGACACGTGCTGTCGACGAGACAATCAAGAGCGATTATGTTCTGAGTGTACCGGATCGATTAAGCGCGACGCATACGTCGCTTAATAATCGATATCTCGGGGATTGATCGATTTTTTATCGGGCGATGTGACTAGACGATAGGGCCATAAACGATAGGGGTACCGAACAATGCTCAACGCTTAACTGACACTCAATATTATAATAAGTATCTATACCAAGACAATACCGAATATTCATGGCCATACTGAACCGACACCCAACAATAATGCCCAACTTTCAACTGACACCCAATGTTGACGGTCAAACCTCAACATACACCCAATATTAACAGTCAACATTGAATTTTGATGATACTTGAATGAATTTTGATGAGGGCAAGTTAATAAGTTCTTAGAAAATCTGTCAGAGAGCACTCGCAGTGTTATGTCACATAACTTTTTGATAAGTAACATCTTTCAGCTGATTACTGTCAAATTTTGAGCGAAATTCATCGCGTGGTTTCATTTCTGTAGATGATTAAAGCAAACAACCTTTGTATTTTTTGCAAAATGGAAAAAAACGAGTTTCGTGCAGTGATCAAACATCTACATATAAAAAGTTTGACACCGAAAGAAATCAAAGCCGAGTTGGATAATGTTCATAGCATATCTGCACCAGCGACTGTATACCATACAATTGGTGAATGAATTTAAACTTGGTCATACATCCACATATGATGCATCTCGTTCGGGACGTTCAATTCAGGCTGCTACGCCAGAAATCATCGATAAAGTCCACGATATTATTTTGACTGATCGAGTGAAAGTGCGCGAGCTTGTTGAGGCCACATATCACATGGCACAGTGATTTCAATTTTGTACGAACAATTGGGTATGAAAAAGCTATCGGCAGATGGGTGCCGTGTTTGCTCACTGTGGAGCACCATAAGCGCGACCGTTTGACGATTTCAAAACAATGTTTGGAGATGTTTCAATGTAATCCAGATGAATTTCTGCGTTGATTCATTACTGTGGACGAAACATGGATCCATTACTTCACATCCGAGACAAAGGAACAGTCATAATAATGGACTTCATCAAGTGAACCAGCTCCGAAGAAGGCGAACTCCGTAAGTCGGCCGGAAAGGTGATGGTCACAGTTTTTTTGGATGCACGCAGTATAATTCATATCGATTACCTTCCGTCGAAGCAAATGATCAATGGCGATTACGACGCAGCCTTATTGGACCGTTTCAATAACATTTTATAGAAAAAACGTTCCTATTTGGCGAAGAAGAAAGTGCTCTTCCATTTAGACAATACACGAGATCACACGTGCCTGGCACCGATGGCCAAATTCAACGAATTTCGCTACGAATTGCTTTTCCATCCAGCATATTTGCCAGATTTAGCCCCTTACGACTATTTCCTGTTTCCAAACCTGAAGAAATGATTCGGAGGAAAAAGATTCACCACCAGAGAGTAGCTCATCGCAGAAAGAGGCTTATTTTGAAAGGTTGGATAAATCATTTTTTTCGGACGGCTTGAAAAAGTTGGAGAATTGTTGGATTAAGTGTATCGAGCTGAAAGGAGACTATATTGAGAAATAAAAATTAATCGATAAAAAAAATGTGTTTTACTATGGTTTTCTAAAAACTTATTGACTTACCCTTGTAAACATTTAAATTTGAGTGTTAATACTCAAAATTGGTTTTTTTTCGTAAGGGAAAGTTGGGCTCTAATATTAAAGTATCCATACTATGGTAGAATTCTAACTCCACTATGACAGCAACGTGATGCCAAATGAATTCAAGATACTATCATGTTATTTTAAAGTATAGTGTAAATGTACCCGAGACTAGGATGTAGTTTCGCGTAAATCTTTGAAATAGGAGTAGAATTCTGCTGCAAACTACTTCCATGGTTCATTCGTGTATTTTGGCATAGTTTTTAGCGTAGTTAAGCATTGTTCGGCATTGTTTGGCGTACGAAGGCATGAATCAGCTTACTTTGGCATAAGAATAAGAATTCTACGCCAAACTACTTCCAAACTGCGTATTTAAGAACAGTTTTTGGCGTATTTAGAAATAGTTTTTGGCGTACTTTGGCAAAGAAATTTTTCCGCCAAGGAATGCGTCCGATCTGTATGCGCCTAAAGCGCTCACATCTGACCGTGAATACCGCATTTGGCCGTCTCCTCCACGCGACCCATGATATGCTATTTCTCCTTGTAATTTGAAAACTAAGCTTTGGACAAAATTTCCGTAAAAGAAAAACCGTCTTAGAATTAGGTCAGGAATACGTTTTTTCAGTTATACTTGAATTGTTCTGGATTACCTTCTACAATTAGTAGTAATAATAACAGTAATATATTTTATATATTATAATATATTGATAAGTAATTAGTAGTACTAATACAGACCAATGTTTTAAGACTTTCTTTCTGTTGTTTGAATAAAAAATACCATTTCTGATGTAACTTTGCGAGCTAAATACGAAGCCAACTGTGAAATTGCTCTATCACGCCAGATTTTTGAGAAAAGTGAAGTTAAAAGTGTAAAAATTAACGTTTTTGACATATTTGATTTTTTTGTTAGCAAAGTAAATTTTTTCTCTACTTTCGTTTATGCCATCTTAAAGCGTTAACTTTTATCTGAAAAATATATTTTTTTTTAACGTCGTACGTTTTTTTCCACCAAATTAATCTCTGTATAGTCACACCAAAAAAAATTTTATGCTAAAAATGTTTTTGAAGAAAAAGTTTTAAAAACTACGTAATTATTTTAGTAACAAGGTTTTTAAGATCACCAAATCCGAATCTGAAATCAGATTTTCGAAATTCAAAATAGCGGATTTAAAATGGCGGATCCAATATGGCGGACCAAATATTTGTCATCGCAAAGATTTGTCATTTGCGCTTTAATTTAATTGAAAAAATAATGTTCACAATATTAATTTCGGATTTTCAAACATTTATAAAAAAATTTTAAATTATATTAAGTAAAAAAATTGTTCACTAGATTGCGAAGATCCCGCATTCTGTTTTTTATAACTGTAGACTATTTAGACCTAAAAAGAACAATTTTACAATTCTTCTGTTTCCTAGAAAGCACCACATGGAGGCAATCTGAATCGCAATCCTTTTTTATTTTTTTTTACTTTTTAATTTTTTTGTTGATTTTATTGTTTTTTAAATTTCAAATAAATCTAAAGAAATTTAAAAAACAATAAAATCAATAAAATTATTAAAAAAAAAAAATAAAAAAAATATGAAAGGAGAAGGACTATCAATGTAGACTGCCTCCACGTGGTGCTTTCTAGGAAACATAGAAAAATTGTAAAATTGTTCCTTTTAGGTCTAAATAGTCTAGAGATATAAAAAACAAAATGCAGGACATTCTGAGCCTAGTTAACAATTTTTTTACTTAACATAATTTTAAATTTTTTACAAATGTTTAAAATTTCGAAATTAATATTGTGAATAACATTTTTTAAATTAAATTAAAACGCAAATGATAAAATTTTTGCGATGACAAATTTTTGGATTGCCATATTGGAATTACCATATTGAATCCGCCATTTCGAATTTTGAAAAACTGATTTCACATTCGGATTTAGTGCCAAAAACCTTGTTACTAAAATTATCACGCAGTTTTTAAAACATTTTCTTCAAAAATGTTTTTGATATAAAATATTTTTCTTGGTGTGATTATGCAGAGATTAATTCGGTGAAAAAAAACGTACGATGTTAAAAAAACCATATTTTAAAGATAAAAGTTTAAGTTTAACACTTTAAGCATTTGACGATGGAAAATGAAAGTAGAGAAAAAAATTTCCTTTGCTAACAAAAAAATCACAAAAAACATTAATTTTTGGCACCTTTAATCATTTTTCTCAAAAACTTAATGTGATAGAACAATTTCATTGATGGATTCGTATTCAGCACGCAAAAATACATCGGAAATATCTACATTATTCAAATAACAGAAATCACGTCGGCCAGTGTAATTTATTAGACTAAAAGACCACCGATATTGACGTACCCAAATAACGTTAAATATTCACAAATTAAAAAATACGGTACTTTAAAATCCGAAGCGCCTCTTCGGTCTAAGTATTGAGATGTTGAACTAATATATATATTTTCAAACAAATGAATTAATTTCAGAAATGATAATTACGTGCCGATATGGTTGTCGACATTAACGCAATTGATCTGAAATATTAATAATCCCAAATTTCCCTAATTAATCTTAAAAAACTGTAATAAACTTATTGCGAAAAATATTGCCTCGGCCGGGAGTCGAACCCGGATCTCTTGCATTCCATGCGAGCGTCCTGAGCCTTTAGGCTACCGAGACCTTAGCAATAATTCTTCGCAATAACCAATATGTATAGAGAGTAACGCATTTTTTCAGCGCACATGTATAAACAATAAGATAGGAAACAAGACCATTTATGTTAAATAACAGTACTTTAAAATCCGAAGCGCCACTACGGTCTGAGTATTGAGATGTTGAACTAATATATATATTTTCAAACAAATGAATTAATTTCAAAAATGATAATTACGTGCCGATATGGTTGCCGGCATTAACGCAATTGATCTGAAATATTAATCAAGAAGGAATGCAAGAGATCCGGGTTCGACTCCCGGCCGAGGCAATATTTTTCGCAATAAGTTTATTATAGTTTTTTAAGATTAATTTGGGAAATTTGGTGGGATTATTAAGATTCTTGTATATATCATGAAAGTCGCGAGCGAGTGAGCAGTATACATCTTTGCCGACAGAGGACCGCGGTAGAGAGCATCTACTTGACAACAAACAAGAATAATCTGGGAGAAAATATAAACAGTCCTAAGGCTAAAATTGAATTTCAAGGTGAAAACACATGAACTGTGTTCTTCAAAGTTCAATTTTGTTTAAAAAGTGATTCAAGGATGATCAGACCTAGAATTGCTGGAAGAATTAAAATTTTGCGGAATGTATATGGAATATTCTCGGAATATGTAACGATATACAAATGGAATTTTTAATCGTTATTTGAATGTTGCTTTACATTCCGTAAATATTTCAGGATATTCCGAAATATTCTTTAAATTCTTTTTTTGGAGATTTTAGGAACATTTTTTACGAATATTTCGGGAATATTTAGTCTTAGCTAAAAAAACCACTTTGTTTTTGGACAATATTTTTTTAAATAAAAAAGCTAATACAATAATAAAACTTTAAAAACATAAATATGAACTAGAAGGTATCTTTACAGAAATTATGCATTTCGCTGATTATCTCAGTGTCCAAATTCATTCTTATAATGCCAACTACTGTATCTGACTGCTCCTTGTCCTTTTTTTTTGTTTTACGAGGAAGGAGAAAATCTTCACTTGCCCTCACTCGAGGGGGACCCCGAAGGGACACCCATCGGGGAGGGAAGACGCCCAGCGGTCTGAACCACCGAGTGTGCCGGATTCGACCGCCCCGTGATCGCGAAGGATACACCGGAGCGGCCGCCTACCGACTAAAAACTCCCCCCTTTTGCGTACTACCGCATAGACAAAAGGAGGGTACCCCGGAACCGCATACTTGCATAATCTTCAGGGTACCCTCCCAATCTACAGAGCTAATAGGCTCTCTACCGCCATACAAAATTACAATAATTACAACAAAGCGCAGTGCAACACTGCCTTTCCGCAAGTGTACAATGTTGGGTGTCGACTCACACCAAACATGTACAAAAACCTTAACCTAAAAATTAACCTAAACTTAATCGCTCGAACGCATCCATATATATACATAGTTATCTATTTACATAAATACATATACAACGCATGCACAGACGTGCAAGCGACGATGAGCCACTACGGCTCCTCATCGGAGCTGTACAGGGGAGAGACCAGCGCACCCACAGGTGGGTCATGCCCACGCTCGCGAGCATGCTCGTCCTCTTCCTTCCGCCGCACCACCACCTCACAAAATTCTGCAAAAACGGACCACGCTTTGGGAGAACGCACGATAACCCCCACCACCGCCCGGAAGGTCCTTTCGACCCCTATATACTCCAGCAACCCACTCCTCCGCCCAGGCTGGACAGAACAAAAGAGTGTGGGCCACCGTGTCTACCGCCGCTCTGCAAAAGAGGCAGATCGGTGAGTCCCACCGTTCTATCCTAAATACGAGATAGGACTCAAAAACTCCGTGCCCCGTCAACACCTGAGTCACGCGGTAAGTGAGGGCACCATGCGCCCTCCCCACCCATGCCCTCAGGTCCTCCACGAAGGCGCTCCGCACAATTGCGCCAGAACCACTCGCAGGCAACTCCATGAGGCGCTCCTGCCATCTCAAGACAGAGCGACGACGCTCAATCTCGCTAATCATAAGGCTCACTCGAGGCGCAATGACTCCATCCCGTATTACGATTTCTCGCTGACGAAGGTAAGACCTCCTTAGCCTATTCGCCATTAAGTCAAAAGGAACCATCCCCGAGAGTATTGCCGCCGCATCGTGGGAGATGGTTCGATACCCTCGAATGATCCTGAGGGCGAGCTGCCGCTGCAGTCTACGCACATCCCTCAGGATCACTCGGTCGCCAGCCACAGTCTGCGCCCAGATCGGCGCACCGTACAGGACGACCGACATCACCACTGTCGCATACAGCCGCCGCCGTCGCTCGCCAGGGCCGCCGATGTTGGCAGTCAGACGCGCCAAAGCCATCGCCATTCCCCAGGCCTTGGGCAGGAGAAGGCGGAAGTGGTCCCGGAAGGTCCACCGCGAATCCAGAGTCAAACCCAGGTATTTCACGGCGGACCCAATCGGAACCACCGCTCCCCCGACCCGGATAGCAGCGTCTATCGGCGTCTCCCCCTCCGAAAAGACCACGGCCTCGGTCTTGGCAATCGAGACCCCTAACCCAAGACGCTCTATAGAGTGGACCAAGAAGGTGACCCCCACCTCCGCCCTAATACGAGCCTCCTCAAACGTACCGGCACGTGCCACCAACAGTGTCGTTCGCATAGCACGTCACCGAACATCCAATCGGCAACCGGAGTCTCAGGATTGAATCGAACCCGATGTTCCACAGGGTCGGTCCCAACACCGACCCCTGCGGAACCCCGCACGAGATTGGCGCACGCGTTAGTCGATCACTCCTGTCGACGTACGACAGATCGCGGTCTGACAGGTAACTGTCAATGAAGCGTCTAAGGTACCCCAGTACCCCCTTCTCCTCCAAGACATCCCTGATAATCGACCACGGAAGGGAGTTGGCTACATCCAAAGATACAGCCACCACCACATCCCCATCCCGCAAGCCGTCATTTACGCGCTCCTTCAAACTCCATATCGCATCGATCGTGGAGCGATGTTGGCGGAAGCCAAACTGGCCATCCGCGATACCCCCCGATACGTCTAAAAATGCATGCAGTCTGCGGACTATCACCCTCTTGAAAAGCTTCCCCGCCTCGCTTAGCAGACAAATAGGCCTGTACGAGGACGGGGAAAGGTCCGGTTTACCCGGCTTCTTAATGAGAACCAGTCTGGCCCCCCTCCAATCACGCGGGAAGTGCCCCCCCCTGAGACAGCCGGTGAAGCATCCAGCCCACGACGGAGCAAGATACCTCATAGCGTCTTTAATTATAAAACCAGCAATACCGTCCGGGCCAGGAGCCTTCCCGGACTTGACCCCGAGTCCAGCCTCCAGAACCTCCCCGGCCGTAACCGCGAGATCGTCTTGCCAAACAAATGGCACCTCAATGGTGGACGATCCGTCAGGAAAAGAGTCTCGACTATATCTCCTACGGTCTCAGGTGGAAGCACCTCCACGATCGATGCACCGCCCGCACGTAGTTTCTTGAATACGACCCGATAGGGCATCCCCCAAGGGTCCCTNGGAAGGCCCCCCCCCCCCCGAGACAGCCGGTGAAGCATCCAGCCCACGACGGAGCAAGATACCTCGTAGTGTCTTTAATTATAAAACCAGCAATACCGTCCGGGCCAGGAACCTTCCCGGACTTGACCCCGAGTCCAGCCTCCAGAACCTTCCGGGCCGTAACCGCGAGATCGTCTTGCCAAACAAATGGCACCTCAATGCTCAATGGTGGACGATCCGTCGGGAAAAGAGTCCCAACTATATCTCCTACGTCTCAGGTGGAAGCACCTCCACGATCGATGCGCCGCCCGCATGTAGTTTCTTGAGTACGACCCGATAGGGCATTCCCCAAGGATCCCTGTCAAGGTCGCTCACCAACTCGGCCCACAACTTGGCTTTGGAGCGAATGATCACCTTCCTAAGATTACGTCTAGCCTCTCGTAAGGCTTCCCAAGGCTCTCGCAGGGACTCCCTAGAGGTTCTCCTCCTCGCACACGCACGTGTGAGGCGTCGTCTACACAAATTGCAAATACGACGCAGATCCGTGATTTCTTGGTTCCACCAATAGGTGGTGGATCTCCTAAGCAGCCCCCTCCTGGGCATGGAAACGTCCGAGATGTCACGGAGTATTCAGTCCATCCCTTTAGCTCCCAAGACAGCGTCATTCGGAATGCCGCTCCAGGCCAAAAAAATCGCCGCAGCCTCCATGAGGTACCGATCGACCTTCCCGGCAACCCACCTGGGAAAGACCTTAAGGGCAGTTCTTCCGGTAGCAGGCCCAGCCAAAGAAGCACTCACTTCGAACATAATGTATCTGTGATCCGAGAGCGACTCCACCTCCGATCCAACGCGCCAAGAGGTGATCCTCCTGGATGCAGAGGACGACGCCAGCGTAAGGTCGACGCATGACACCGCGCGGATGCACGCATGTCGGCTCCGAAATCACATTCAGAACTTGCAGTTCTAGGAGACCCAGCCAGTCTATAAAAGTTTCCCCCTTCTATTTGGCTGTCCGGGATCCCAAGCGGGCGCGCGCGCATTAAAATCATTCAGTATAATAATCGGGCGTCCACTCGCTTCCCGCACTCTCACTTCCAACTCGCGTAAATCGCGCAGGAATTCCGCGTCACTGAGACTGGGAGGATAGTAGCATGACACTACGATCATATCCCCCCAGTCCACCGCCGCGAACCTCTCCAGCGGGGAGAGCACGGCCTCGAGCGACTCCACTGCCAAGTAACAGCGGCCGAGGGAGGAGTGTCCGTGGAGGCCAACCATCGATTGTCGCAAGGAACGCGATTCGGCTCCGATACCGCGACTAGTTCCAGTTCAAACTCCTCGCAGACCCTAGCGATTAGGTCCTCGACCGATTAACATTAATTTGGGCCAGCTTACCCATCAATCGTGTCCATGGCCGCCTCTCCTTCCGCGAGAATCGAGGCCCCCCCGATCGGCCCTAACGGATGCACTCGCCACGCGTGAGTCTTCTTTTTTCTCATTTACCGGCACTTGTCCACGGCCGTTAAAGGGCACGCATTCTGGCGCACCAGCGCGATGTCCCGCCGCAAGTCCCCTGGACGCACAAATAGGACAACGCGGGAGCAGCCGGCAGCCAGCGGCCCTATGCCCGTCGTTTCCACCGCATTGGAAACACCAGGCGGAGCGATCCACCGCGCACTGGCAGTTCGCCCTGGTGTGACCCACCGCGAAGCATCGGAAACATTGGAGTCTCCTCTTCGCCAAGGGCACTACACCAGCAGAGGACCAGCTAAGTCTGATACGTCAGATGCTCAGCAGTTTATTGGCACACGCGAGAGGACACTGCACCCACACCATGTTAAGCCCCCCACGACCTGGCCTAAAGGGACCAGTCCTAATATCCGTGGTAGGGACTTCTCCAACGGTAGCCACAGCCTTCACCACCTCCTCCTCGGAGACCGACTGATCGACATCGACCAACCTTATCTCCGCACGGCGAACAGGACGCACGACGTTAACTTTGTCCTTAAAATCGCTCTCCGCCAGTACAGCTTTAAGGCGATCCACAAGCGCCTGTGCCTTGGCTCCCGCCTTCGGAAATCTCAATAAGGAGACCCCCCGCCTGAGCCCTCCGAATCCTCGTGTTGGTTATATTCAGTTCCTCGAGGGAAATCTTCCTTCTCGCTAACCTTACCACTTCCGCGTACGACGACGCAGAATTGTCCTCCGTCTCCGCGCACTTAACTAAAACCGCCGCAGTTTTGGGAGCACGAAAACGAGACTCCCTCGCGGCAGGGCGACGCGGTATCCCCTTCGAGTCCTGTGTAGTAGGGCGAGATATTTCCGCGCCCTTCCCACTCCCGGACACGCCACCCGCAACAGCGGCATATGAAGCGCGAGTGGTTTTCGCTACACCACCGGCAGCCACGCGACGCGTACCACCAACCCCAGTCGAAGGGGGAGGCATAACGCTTAAGTCCGCTGATTTGCCAGCTTTCCCGACAAGAGCGTCTTTCTTCCCTTTCTTTTTCCTCCTTTTGCGGGCACGCTTGGAGCCCACTACTGTCCATGGCTCACCATTCGCGAGGTACGTCGGCGAAGGCGGCGGAGGCTCCGCACACAGAGCTCCCGTAGGCCTCACTTCACCCACACCACGCACATTCCCCCTGTCCACACGCGAGTCCCTATGAACATCCAGAGCGATTCGCGACGAATCCGTTCCCACCCTGTCAGCCTTATACAGCCGGGGAGGCATATCCTCTAGTCTCTTACGGACTCCACCAAGAGATGGCCTATAAGCAGGAGGCAGATCTCCAGTCCCGCGTATCTCTCTATCCACGACAGAATCCCGTCGCCGCAGGGAGCGTCTCCCGCGATCTCGAGAGCGACGCAGGGGAATCGTGTATAGGGACAGTTCCCTCCGAGGAGGGAGAACGATCCCTACCACGATCCCCATCCCTCAACGACTGCACCGTTATCCTGAGGGACTCAACCTGGTCTCTCAAGGAGATCTTTTCCCGGCGCAGAATATCCATTTCGCGGCGAAGTTTAATCACCTCCCTCTCCAGGGCGAGGTTATTAGCTCTAACCTCGTCTGACGGCCCCGAGCACTTGATAATGTCAGATACAAGGCGCTGCACCGCAATCTTTACCACGTTGACAGCTACCTTTATTTGCCTACGGAGAGCACCATTCATGGTCAAGGTCCTCCTCTCGGCCTCACCAGCGATGTCCAGGACACATAGCGTCTCCGCAACCACCGACTTCGGCGACATTTGCGGAAAAAGGCCCGTAATCTCCTCGACAGCGGTCTTCTGACTTGAGGAGAGCCTGTCGTCCAGATTGCACTCGACCAGACCCTTCCTCTTCTTCAGACCATGGGCTCTCTTCTTCGAGACTCTGAAGAAATCCTCTCTGTTCCATTCATCATCCGCTAGATCCAGCCGCTTCGACGATATTTTCGTCAGAGCGTGAGAGCCAGGGGCATTACTGCCCTTCGGCTTGCGTCCCCTCTTCTTACCCTTATACGGGACTTGCTCAAAGGACGAAGAAAGATCCCCAACGTCCTCCACCGGGGTAGATCCGAGCGAGACGCTGTCACTCCGCGAACCTGCGCGATCTACGACCATTCCCTCGTTACTATATGCCGGCAGAGTAAGGTCCACCACACCCATGTCCTTGTTCGGGCCAAAGCCGCCAGGAGCCGACGTGCCAGCCGACCCACTATCGGCGACAGGGGAGTTGACTATCTCGCCCGCCACTACCCTTATCCTCATTTCTTTCGGATATTTTTTTATGCTTACGATCTTCGGGCCCCTCCTGGGACGCAGGACTCTATCCGAAGAGGCAGACCCAGAGGCCACCGAGTCTTCGGCCGAAGCGCCCGCAACAGCGTCAGCCTCCGTGCGGTCCAGACGCAGCCGCAGCTCCTTTCTCCTCTGCGGCAACGGAGACGGCGAGGCAGCACCGGGCTCCGCCCGCTCCTTAAGTCCAGGGGGTGCGGGTTCCTCCACACCCAGAACCTCCTCCACAGCTTCCATCCGGACGGTAGCAGATTCAACTGCAGGGCCCGTCGGCAATCCTGCAGTCAGCCCATCGCATGATGACGACATGCCGGGGGCAGGGACAACACCCCCGGTCAGCCGGTCCTGGGTTCCGAATCCCAGGCGGTTATTATCATTTCCGGTATCCATGTCATTATGTGTTAGTTGCCGGCGTAATAGTACAGCCGAGGAGCACGCCGACCAACTCCCCGGTTCGTCTTCAATCTTCTTCGGCGTCAAGATGATAGCCGCCACATCGATGTAGGGAAGAAGATACAGCAAAACTTCCTACTGGAGGGAAGCTCACCCACACATCGATGGAGGAGTGCCAATAATCCTGCCACAGTCCGCGCACAACACACCGCGCCGCGCGCGAGACCATCGGACCGACGACACTCCCGTAGCAAAAGGCGCAGATTTAAAGTCGCCCCTCACTTGCTGGGATAGATTCCAGTTCCCCCTCACTTGGCCGCTGTTGGGTGGTTCACCCACCACCCATTCATCCCGTGGCCGCGCACCTTTACCACGAAACAGGGGGACCTTTTATAGAGGGCCCATCTCATCGTCCGAGAAGTCGGGTGCAATCTCGGACGCTCGGTCTCTTCCAGTGGTGCAAGGGAAGAGATTACGAGAGCTCAAGCACCGCGGGTTCGCTAAACCCGTAGTGGAATCATATCAAGATGCGTCCGGGTATGCCGGATCGCATCAGAGATGATCCCACCCCCTGCGGGAACTGCTCCTTGCCCTGATGAAGCGAACGGCAATGTTCACAAAATGTTGGCATTGTAAGAATGAAAGACGCGAAGATAATTCGCGAAACACATAATTTTTGTATATCTCAAATTCACTTACGACATGTTTTTCAGAATCGTTTGTAGTGATTTGTAATGACTTATCGATTACACTGGTCGACGTAATTTTTGCTGTTTGAATAAAAGATATTTTCGATGTATTTTCGCGCGCTGAACACGAATCCGGCAATGAAATTGCTCTATCACATCAGATTTTTGCGAAAAAGTGAAGTTAAAAGTGTCAAAATTGACGTTTTTTAACATATTTGTGATTTTTTTGCTAGCAAAGTAAATTTTTTTCTACTTTCATTTATGGCATCTTAAAGTGCCAACTTTTATCTTTAATTTATATTTTTTTAACGCCATACGTTTTTTTTCACCGACATAATCTTTGCGTAGTAACACAGAAAAATGTTTTGTGCCATAAATGATTTTGAAGAAAAAGTTTTAAGAATTGTGTAATGATTTTAATCATTACACAATTCTTCGAAATTTAAAATGGAAGATCCAATATGGCGGAAAAATTTGTTCTCGCAAAAAAATTTTTATCACTAAAATTTGTTATTTGCACTTTAATTTAATTAAAAAAATATTGTTAACAATATTAATTTTGGAATTTTAAATATTTGTAAAAGAATTTCAAATTTAAATTAAGTAAAAAAATTGTTAACTGGACCGAGAAAGTCCTGCATTCTGTTTTTTATGTCTGTAGACCATTTAGCTATAAAAAGAGCAATTTTACAATCTTTCTATGTTTCCCAGAGTGCAACACGTGGCAGTCTACATTACATTCCTTTTTTTTATTTTATATACAATATTTTTTTATTTTTTTCATTGTTTTTATTTTTTTATTGTTTTTATTATCTACATTATTTTTATTGCTTTTTAAATTTCTTCAGATTTATAATTTTACATATATGAATTTTTTTATTTTTTCTCTTAAATTATAGTAACTACAGTATTGTAAAACAAATTTTTCCACCATATTGGATCCTCCATTTTGAATTTCAAAAATTTGACTTCAGATTCGGATTTAGTGATTTTAAAAACCTTACTACTATAATCACCACACAATTCTTAAAACTTTTTCTTCAAAAATATTTTTGGCACAAAACGTTTTTCTTTGTGACTACGCAGAGATTATTTCGGTGAAAAAAAAACGTACGGCATTAAAAAAAATATATTTTAAAGATAAAAATTGGCACTTTAAGATGCTATAAACGAAAGTAGAAAAAAAATTTATTTTGCTAGCAAAAAAATCATAAATGTAAAGAAATATCAATTATGACCTTTAATTTCACTTTTCGCAAAAACCTGACGTGATAGAGCAATTTCATTACCGAATTCGTGTTCAGTGCGCGAAAATACTTTGGAAATGGTATCTTTTATTCAAACAGCAGAAAAAAAGTCTTAAAACGTTTTTTGACCTGTGTTATTTGTAGTTAAACCATTTATAAATTACAATAAATTACCAATAAATCAAAAATACAATTTTTGCTTTTTGCTTTGATCGATTTTTATGGTTTATGGCTTAAAATCCGGGAATAGAAGTAATTTACTTGTAACAAAATTAAGTTACGAGTTATGTTTTTCATTAACTTACGTTTTACTGGTAACTGCATTACAGTTTCTCTTTGGTAACTGTAACAGTAATAAAATTATATTTTTTTGTAACGGTAACGAATTTTATAGTTACATTTATCGTTACTTTGCACACGATTGGACACAATCCACTCACAGCGGTTGAGACTAGAAAGCCTCTAGGCTTGTCCATTGAGATTAGTGGTTGATTTTATAAAAATAACGGAAAAATAACGAAAAGTTATTTTCTTAAATAACAGTAACTGTAACAAGTTACTTATAAAAATTCGTAACTAATAACGGTAATTTGTTACTATTTCAGTAATGAGTGACTATTACTTTTAAGAAGTAACTTTCCGTTCCTTGCTTAAAACTTAGTTAATGTTCTGCTTCATAGCAAACACGGAGTATAGCTACAATATAACCTGAAAATAACACGTAATGTAACAGAATGTTATAGTGTATAATAGTATATATAGTAATATATTTTGTTATTTAGCTACGAAATAATTGTTATACAACTGTTGCATTATTTGATATGTACTTGTTAGTAAAGTAGCGACAACATAATCTCAATATAACACATTTGTATAACAGATATTATGTCGAAGATAGGATAACCGTTATATTATATACAACTCAACAAAAAATAGAAAATACTTTAAAACACCCTCAAAATTGCAAAATATTCAGAACACCGTAACTTGGTATAACTGTAAATAAATTATCGCAGACAAAAAATAAAAAAACTAAAATTTAAAAGCTTAAAATCTCTGCTTTCGAAATCGGTAATTAATATTCATATCAATATTTCAATGTGGCTGATCCTTTATGGAGATATATAGATACAAATGGATATCCGTCAAATCTGAAAAATTTTTACAAACTTTACAAAGATCTATGGCATGAAGTGAAAATTATACGGTTATAAAAATGCGATTTACGCAAATTGAAAGAGTGAATCTTTACCTTCAATTTGCTTTTTTATTGAGTATTATACGATTTTTCTTCACCGAGTTATTAAAATGATTGCAATGAGATTTTTAAAAAAACATTTTAAAGGTTGAACTCTTTATTTTTGAAGTCGGTAATAGATATTTCAATCTGACTGATCTTTTACGGAGCTATACGGACGCAAATAGGTACTTGTTAAATCTGAAAATTTTGTACAAACTTTATAAAGGTCTATAGCATGAAGTAAGAATCACACAAAAATGCAGCAGGTTTACAGCAGTCAAAAGAGTAAATCTTCACCTTCAATTTGCTTTATTATTTAGTGCTGTGATTTTTCTTCACTGAGTTATTGAACGTTGAAGCAAAATTTTGTCAAAAAATTCCATGGCACGGGGCATGTAAAAATGTAATGTGAGAATGGCTCCGTTTCTCAACACTGTCACTTCCTTCATAAATTTCCTTCCAACGATAAATCCTTATACAAACAATCAAATTAGGCATGCATTAAGAAAGTGTATTTTCTTTATGTCATTATGTTTAACGACATTTCAAAGAGATTTTTAATCGATTCTAGAAGTAACACACATATCTCTTTGTTATTGAATATTATCACGTTTACTGAATGTAAGTGAATGTAAGTAGACAAAAAATGAAGATTACTTAAAATATTGTTATATTAAAAATTCTTTAAATTAATGCTTTATAAATACATAAGCTATAATGTAATTTTTTATTATTGATTGCAAAAATGGTTATATCATGACTCTCAAAGCGATCTGAGTTTCTTTCACTTAATCCGAAGAATTTATTACGTCTATATTTTAACATTAATAAATTTCACATTAAATATATTACAAATATGATGCATTTTCAAATCATAATAAAAAAAAAGTAGGCACAGTGGAATAGATTGCTGAAAAAAATAAAAATTTATAAAGTTTGATTATACTTGCCAAAAACTATATTTTTTCATGTCCCTGAACCCGAATCTGAGGTCAGAATTTTAAAATTCAAAATGACGGATTCAATGTAATACTAAATGTATGAGTAAGTATTAAATGCTAAAATGAATAATATGTTTCAATGTTTCCATTCAAACGTTCGCTACCGAAATCTAAGTTATCTTGAAGAATTCGTGTACCTTTAATGTTAAAAACGTTACGAATTCTTTTTAAAGGTATAAGAGACCAATATTGTTGATCAACCTAAACTATTAAAAAATAAATACATTATTTCTTCGAACGCTCTTGCATGGTCTATGTTCACTGCTATAATATCAAATCATTGTTTAATAACAACAATCATTTATTGTTATAATAGAATTAAAACGCTGCAAAAAATAATTTTGTCTCATTATTGCGATCAATAACAAACTTTCTATAGATACAACAGTAAATTCGTGACATTAGCTATACAGTTTTTAAATTATATACTAGCAACACAATAGATGACCTGACAAGCAGGAAGAATGAGATGATATTCGTCCCTTGTGCAGCTGCCGCGCTAGATTACTAGGAGTGCTTCGACGGACGTATACTCAAGTTTGTATATCTCTTAAAAATACAGCGAATCAACTTAAAATTTTGAGGGAATATTTCTAACATTATATACTTCAAGAAAATGTGATTTTTGAAAAATCGATTTTTTTGAAATTTCTAACTAGACATAACCCCTTAATTAAATCACTAGAAGAAAAGACAACATAGAAGAGAAAAACGAAGAGAAAACGCAACGGGAGGAAGAGGGAGCGCAAATAATAAGTATAGGACAGCAAGGGGTGGGACAGAGAAAATTGTGTCCGACAATGGATAGGAGAGAGAGAGGACAATAGGTTAAAGAGAGAAGGCACCGGGTGAGAAAGAGAAGGAACGAACCCTTCCGCTCTATTATGGACCCCGATGATGCGTTTTTCCCTCTCTCGCACCCAGCGTCTGTGATGCATTTCCCCCTCCCTGACCCCCCCTCACACACACACGCACGCACACACACACACACACACACACACACACACACACACACACACACACACACACACACACACACACACATATATTAATAATATATTATGTAATAAACATATATATATTAGTAATAAAATTAGTAAAAGCTAGTAATAATATCTTTGTTCTTATTTCAAACGCACGTAATCGTCGAACATTATCGTTCACGCTACAGCGTTATTCTTTATACATTTTACTTTTTTAATGTCATTCTTGCCGTCCACCCTCATGGCGTACATCTTCGCTCTGTCCAACGATTTCGGTCATTATCGCACCGTCGTTCTCATCCTTCATCAGGCCGGGTACTTTTTTGTTCGCAAGAGGCATACCATACGCGTTGTCCGCCGGATAATCGCTCGTGTCAAATGTAGCGATATCGCGTTTTATAGTCTCGTAAGCATCGTCGCATTCTATATGATAAATGAGATTGTCTGTGTCGGTGTACACTTGCATTTGTCGCGATAAATCGGTAACATGTATTCGTGATAAAATTCATACAGGTAGATTTTCGATATGTCGAGTACACATACCCACGTAAATTGTTGAACTTCATCTCGAGCGCAGTTCGACTGCGATCAAATTTTCCGTAAAGACGCTGCGACTGTGGAAATTCGAGATCATTGCCTCCACGCCGTAGAACGGTTGAGAATACAACCGGTGGGCGAATCCGGAGCAATCGCGCTCGCGTTTTCGACCCATCGAAATTCGATATGGCAATGGTTGACACATCGCCCATCCGTACAGATTATTCACATCATAGTACATAAGACATAGTACATAGTACATATGACAACTTCAATGGGTTGTAAAAGAATGTACTTGTTATTAACATACGCGTATCTGCTTGAAATTTGACTGAGGCCACTGCGTATACCGCGTTCGATGAATAGAACAATATCGATGTCGGTGTACAACTCAAATCTTACGCGTGTATGTTTCAGCATGGCGTTCCACGTGAAACCAGGCAAGATGTAGTAATGCGCGGGATCAAGACCGTAATACAACTTTCACGAAAATTTTCGAAAATGTCGATTAATAATAAGACATTAGTTTTCAAGTACTATACTCGCCGAGTACTTGAGAGCGTTCGAATAAAGAATTGCTGCCAGACATTCATGGCGTGAGTGTAATCGTTCTCGGTATCATCCATCAACAAATTAAAAAATAATTCGCGTGGTGGTAATTCAGTTTCTTCTAACAGTTTCTTTCAATGCAGTCAACGTACTTGTACGGACAGACGCCTTTACGTGTGGGAAGATCGAAATCCTCCGCGCTACAAAATTCTGATCGTGTAATTTTTAGTTCTTTTTTTTTATTGAGATATGACGCCAGTTTTATTAAACTAATATTTAAAAATTTCAAAAATCAATAAAACGTGATTTTACGCATTTTCGCGAGCTTGCTCTCTCGGCAATATCTTAAACGCGTTTAGTAAACGGAATGTATTTTTCTTTTGTTATCAGAAAGAGATCTATATGTCCATCGTGTTAATTCTTTAGGTATGCAATAAAAATACACATGGATCAATTTTAGTGACACACAGGAAGATGTTTTATTATTACATAGTAAAACAAAAGATATGCATACATAAAAGAACATCCACTGAACCGTGAAAAACACATACTCTACTGCAGCGCTACACCTACATTACCGACAATAGATCCTTTACTGATTAAACTAAAATGCTTAATCTAATATTGTCCAACACACCGTACGCGTAGCAATTTCTCTAATTATAAAATGCGCGTCGTAGATCGATAAAATGTGAAATATGACCGGAATACGAATTTTTGTAATTTAGATTGCAATTGAACCACGATATCTATCGGTGAGATGGTAATATTCGCGTATCCGCGTGTCATCCGGCGCGAACGGTTTCTCGCAGATGCAACAACGCGTCGCGCTACGGTACGCCTTCCATTGTTCTTTCGATAACGTTTCTGTGGGCACGTTAGCGGATATGATATTTTTCACGCTATGCGCGAAGTCTTAGAGTTGTCGCGCGAACAACGCTAAACAGTCTTTATTGCGACGGAACCGATACGACTGGAACGCGTCGTCGTATGAGCATCGGATGTAGCATCCTGTACTGAATACTTACTACGTGCTGTTGACATGTGTATGACGACGGGTCTTCCCTCTCGAGTTCCATTTTCTGTAAAACGCACTCTAAGTCAACGTAGATGATGAATGACATTCGTTCCTGATTACAAGTGGTTCTCAAACTCGAGCCACTTGTCATCCTCGCTTGGCAGTTGGATAGCGCAGTCGTTCATTTTCCCACAGTCTATTACGTGCGACTGCAATTTTTCACTCGAGCTAAAATAATAAAGAAATCTGAAAAAACACAGAAATTATTACTATTACTATTATTATTCTCAATCTTGATTGAAGATTCGAAGAATAAATCGTAGGAAGATAGAAAGCCAATATGAGCCAGCACAGGTTGTTGATGTGCAAGAATATCATATATTTCGGAATGAAATAAAATTACAGACATTTAGGTCCTTATTATTGAATCATCTTTAATGTAGTTTTTGAAAAAATTCCATTGTATAAATTTAAATATGTACAGACTTACTATTTCGTCAAATACACAGTGCGACAAATATGTTCCCGGACACAAACCACATCTCAGCAACCAGTGGCGACATCTGTGCGTTCAAACATGCATTTTAAAGGTTGAACATTTTGCTATCATCTGTCAAAGTTTCATTCATTTTGGTTGACATATAACGAAGATATGACAGTTCATGTTAAACAAGATTTTGGTCGAGGTAGAAATTTTAATATGGAACAAAGAGCAGTGATTAAATTTAACGCAAAACTTGGTAAAAGTGCATCAGAAACATTCCGATCGATGCAATAAGTTTACGGCAGTCAATGTCTAGGTCGTACAGTTGTTTTTGAGTGGCATAAGTTTTTTGGAAGGCAGAGAGACCCTTGAAGATGACAAAAAATCAAGACGGCCAATTTTGGTTCAAACACCCGAAATGATCGAAAAAGTACATGATTTTGTTGCAAACGATCGCAATGCATCACTAAAAATGATGGAGGAGGCTTTAAATATCAGTAGAGAAACGATTCGAACCATATTACATGAAGATTTGGGTAAAACGAAGGTTTGTGCGAAGTTTGTTCTACACACATTAAGAAGCGATCAAAAATCAGCGAGAATTAATTATTCCAGAGACATCGTTGCAGCCGCAGAAAATAATCCAAACTTCCTAAAATCAATTGTTACGGGTGATGAAACATGATGCTTTCAATATGATCCAGAAACTAAGCGTCAAAGTGCGGAATGGAAGTCAAAAAATTCACCACAAGCAAAAAAGTACGAAAAGTTCCATCAAAAATCAAGACAAAAAATCATCACATTCTTTGATAGCAAAAGTATTAAGTATTATAAAGTATTATCCACAAAGAGTTTGTTCCAACTGGCCAAACAATTACTGGTGCATATTATCTCGAAGTTTTAAAGTGATTGATGGGCAGAATTCATCGTATTCGCCCCCGAATATCGTGATCCAGAAGATTGGTCTTTGTTGCATGATAATGCACCGAGTCACACTTCATTGATTGTCCGTCAATGTTTGGCTCGAAATCGTGTCTCTGTGTTAAACCATCCACCGTATTCACCTGATTTGGCCCCCTACGACTTCTCATTATTCCCAAAATGAAATTGAAAGGACGCTTTTTTGATGACATTCCGACCATTCAATCAGCTTCTACACAGGCACTAGAGGCAATTCCGCAAACTGAGCTAGAACATGCATTTGAATCACTATTGAATCGCTGTAACAAGTGTATTGAAGCCAGAGGAGAATATTTTGAATAATAAAACCAAAATATATGCATATGTTGTTCCAATTATGATTTTCAGGTCCTGTCCAGGAACATATTTGTCGCACTGTGTATAATAAATATAGAACTTGTCTGTCGTATTTAACTGAATAGTCAAATGAATTACATTATCTGCAATATACAATAACATGAAAAATAATAAAAGACATAAAATACTAATATAAAAAAATATTAAAGAAACTGGATACACTTACATTACATATTGACGATGGTCAGATAATTTAGAACGTATATATGTGTATGTACAGTAAGACATTTCAAGAATGTGTGAAGAGATCAAAACGAAATTGTCGTTACGAAGTGGGGAATAATACAATAAATAAAAGGAAAACGAAAAATCAAACGAGTTATAAAAACAAAGTATGCACATTAACTATAAAACTTAGAAAAATCATTCTTCTTAAAATAAATCATGGTATAAAGAATCTATCATTTTATTTCTTTATCCTCTTGCAAATTTAAACCATTTTCCTGTTTCTTAATATAAATAGACTCTAAGATTAATCGCTTGTTGTAATTCTTTCCTTCATCTAAAATCTTGACATTATTCCAATCAAAATCATGATTAAATTCAAGTCTATGTTCCGTAATAAGTTGATTAATATGTCTATTGATGTGATTACGGTGTTCTGATATCCTGGTTTTTAATAATCTTTTTGTTTGGCCTACGTATGAAGCGTTACAATCAGAACAATTAATTTTATATATTACGTTAGAATGTAAAAAGGAATGTAATTTGTCTTTTTAAAATTTAATGAAAGAACTTAATTTATGTAATCCAACATAGACAAACTAATAGTTTTGTTATTTTTGAAAAATCTTTTTTTTGAATTTCTTTGATATTGACGAATATAGGGAACAGTAAAAGAGGTTGTTAAAGATTTAGTTGCAGATCGTGAATTTTTATTTATACTAATTTCGTTGCCGTTAAGTTGTTTAAATTTTACGTCAAGTTTTTTTTTTGATATAATCAAATATTATATTGAGAGGGTATCCATTATTTAATGAAATGTCTATTACTAATCGGAAGTTTTTTTTATGGAAACTAGGATGTGATAATAGTAAAACTCTGTCCGTTAAACCAAAAATCATTCCCACTTTCCGATACATTGGATGGCACAAAAAAATAATTTAAATATCGCGCCAAAAAAGTTGATTTGTGATACCAATCATATAACAGAGTATTATCTTTCTTTATCAGCGTTACATCAAGAAAGTTTATTACCACTAAAAAATAAAATATATAATATTATAGGACTATATATGTGACAACATAAACTATAGAAATCAAAGTCTTAAATGATCTAACTTAATGTTTGCATAATTCTTATGTAAATTTACATATATACTACGTATGTAGTCCCCAGAAACGCTCCGAAGACTTCGATTTCTATAGTTTGTGTTATCATATATACGGTCCTGTAATATATTATATTGTTTATTTGCGTCGCCTAAAGAGACGTTATTCCTTCATATGTCAATTATTGCGAAGAATATTACTAAGGCCTCGGTAGTCTAAAAGGTTAGGACGCTCGCACGGAATGTAAGAGATCCGGGTTCGATTCCCGGGTGAAGTAATATTTTTCGCAATAAGAATTAATTATTTATAGATTTTAATATGTACGAGGGGTGTTCAAAAAGAAAGTTTCCCTGCTCCGGGAAAAAAGCAAAACACAATTTTTAGGTTAAAGTAACATATGTATTTATTGTTTGACTTATAAACTATTTTTCTACATAGTCCCCTTGGACTTGAATACATTTTTTATATCTGTTCTGAAGCTTTGACAAACCTAGTTTATAAAAATCCGTGCCCTGTTTTTTAAAGAATAATTTAACAAAGTCTTTCACTTCATCATTTGAATTGAAGTGATGGCCACCCAAACTTTCCTTTAACTTAGGAAAAAGATAAAAGTCACTTGGTGCGAGATCTGAAGAGTAGGGTGGGTGATCAAAAATTTCCCATTTGAATTTTTCCAGTAAGGTTTGTGTTTTTTTTGCTGAATGAGGCCGAAGGTGTTCTGTTGATTGATTTTCTTGAATCCGATACCACGATAAATGCAGATCGTTACTGTGAAGTGCTAAATAAACTTAAAAGTGCCATTAAACGAAAGCGTCCTGGAAATTATCGAGAAAAGTGTTGCTTTTTCACGACAATGCACGGCCTCATTCAGCAAAAAAAACACAAACTTTACTGGAAAAATTCAAATGGGAAATTTTTGATCACCCACCCTACTCTCCAGATCTCGCACCAAGTGACTTTTATCTTTTTCCTAAGTTAAAGGAAAGTTTGGGTGGCCATCACTTCAATTCAAATGATGAAGTGAAAGACTTTGTTAAATTATTCTTTAAAAAACAGGGCACGGATTTTTATAAACTAGGTTTGTCAAAGCTTCAGAACAGATATAAAAAATGTATTCAAGTCCAAGGGGACTATGTAGAAAAATAGTTTATAAGTCAAACAATAAATACATATGTTACTTTAACCTAAAAATTGTGTTTTGCTTTTTTCCCGGAGCAGGGAAACTTACTTTTTGAACACCCCTCGTAATTCAACATTATTAAGATCTTTTCCAAGATGCGAAGAAGCATAAAAAATTGTTAAATTGCTAGTCAATTTAACTTGTGATATTACTGCGGTAGTAGCATTTTAAGATCAAAAAATCATTTCGGCGCGTGTTTCTGGGAACTACATACGTAGTATATAAATTCACATAAGAATCATGCAAGCATTAAGATCCAACTAGACTGTTTAAGGCTTTGATTTCTATAGTTTGTGTTATCACATATACGGTCCTATAATATATTGTTATATTGTTTAGTGTAATAGTTTATTTTTTTGATGCTGATAAAGAAAGATAATACTCTATTATATGATTGGTACCACAGACCAACTTTTTCGGCGCGATACTTAAATTATTTTTCGTGCCATCCAATGTGTCAGAAAATGGGAACAATTTTTGGTCTAATAGAGTTTTACTATTATCACATCCTAGTTTCCATAAAAAAAAACTTTCGATTAGTATATAATAGACATTTTATTAAATAACGGATACCCTCTCAATATACAATAATATTTAATTATATAAAAAAAACTTGACATAAAATTTAAACAACTTAACGGCAACGAAATTAGTAGAAATAAAAATTCACGATCTTCAACTAAATCTTTAATAACTTTTTTTACTGTTCCCTATGTTCCGTCAATATCAGAGAAATTCAAAAGATTTTTCGAAAATAACAAAACTGTTAGCTTGGCCTACGTTGGATTACATAAATTAAGTTCTTTCATTAAAGTTTAAAAAGACAAATTATATTCCTTTTTACATTCTAATGTAGTATAAAATTAATTGTTCTGATTGTAACGCTTTATACGTAGGCCAAACAAAAAGATTATTAAAAACCAAGATATCAGAGCATCGTAATCACATCAATAGACATACTAATCAACACTAGGTTATTACGGAACATAGACTTGAATACAAGTACGAAACATATATGGAACATAGATTTAATCATGATTTTGATTGGAATAATCAAGATTTTAGATGAAGAAAAGAATTACGAGTGATTAATCTCAAGGTCTATTTATATTAAGAAACAGGAGAATGGTTTAAATTTGCAAGAGGAATAAAATGATGGATTCTTTATACCATGATTTATTTTAAGAAGAATGATTTTTCTAAGTTTTATAGTTAATGTGCATACTTTGTTTTTATAACTCGTTTGATTTTTCGTTTTCCTTTTATTTATTGTATTATTCCCCCACTTCGTAACGACAATTTCGTTTTGAAACTCTTCACACATTCTTGAAATGTCTTACTGTACATACATACGTTCTAAATTATCTGACCATCGTCAATATGTAATGTAAGTGTATCCAGTTTTTTAAATATTTTTTTGTATTAGTATTTTATGTCTTTTATTATTTTTCATGTTATTGTAAATATATTGCAGATAATGTAATTCGTTTGAGTATACAGTTAAATACGACAGACAAGTTCTATATTTATTATATTTGACGAAATAGTAACCGGTTTATACATATTTACATTTATACAATGGAATTTTTTCAAAAATATTGATGATAAAGATGATCCAATAATAAAGATCAAAATGTCTGTAATTTTATTTTATTCCGAAATATTCTTGCACACTAACAACCTGCTGGCTTGCATTGGCTTTCCTACAAACTATTATTATTGTCATTATTGTTATTTCAAGAAAATTATAATTTTTTATGTGTACTTACCGATCGTAGAAAAATTTCTTGTTCTCGTTCCTAGTAATTTACGTTCTCACGAGACGGGATTAATTCTTAATCCGTGCAAAGTGATCGAGACTGTCGCTGCGTGGATCTTGCACGTACAGCACGTTCACGTGCTTGTCCCTTTTATTGCCTGTGAGCCGCATAAGAAGGGTCTGTCCATTTTCGATGTTGATTGATATCGCGTTCAAATGTTTAAATTTGGTCTTTTAAAGTCATCGGAAACTCGATGCCCGCGAAATTCAATACTGTCGTGTAATGCGGATATGATCTACGATGATCTACGATCCATATTTTTTTCTGCGGTTTGCAGAGCGGCGACGACTGACCACGCGAAGCATGCATTGTCCATGGATTTCACATGATCTCCGCCCCTCTTCAGCATAATTTCGCGAGAGTTAAGTATGATCCAGCGTGCATGGGATGTAGTTTGTTTACGTTGACAATCAAGTTGTTGATTCGCGCAACACCCACCCGTTCGTCCCACTCGCGCAAATCGGTGCATATATATTTCAATGTTCTTTGTATTTATACTCTTATTGGCACGTTCATCGCAAACTTATCTTTGAACGCGGTGTTCACTTTCACACTACCGTGTCTTTCTACAGCGTCGAGCACTACATTGCCAGCGTCTTCCAAAAACTGTCGCGGCTCGATGTAGTCTGCGTTGACCACTGCACCAGTCAGAACACGATTCTCAAACATGGTGTTGATCTCTCGCCAGACAAGAGATCTTTCTTCGCCACTCGTATACTGACCATCAGTGTGTACGAAATATCGCTCCAATTACGACTTTGCACCCGCGAGTCGTGCGATCTTTGCTACCATGGTTTGTCTATATCCAACGGCGAGGTGCAGACGCTTGGTACAACAAAATTCTTCGAGCCGCTCGATGCATTCGTCGCATCGTTGCAGCCATGCAAAATACTCCATCAGAGTAGCGACCTGCTCCAACAGTTCGCGTTCCACTTACTTGGTTTTCCATGTCTTTTTTCAGATTATGTTGCACTCTTCCATGGAGCACTCTTCCATGGAGCAACGATGACTCGTTTATATGCGTTGTCTCGCCGTGATATATCTAGAATGTTAGTGTCTAGAAATTCGGTATTATGTTTGTTTGCAAAGATAAACTTTTGACAATTAAGGCATTGATCATCGCAATTGTCAAAAAACAGTTTTTTTTTGGAAAAGAAATCTTTCTCTATACAATCGTAAGTCGGCGTACATTAATTCTGTCAACTATATCCTCGATGTTCGCATAATGATCAACTATACTATTTCCATTACTCTTATTGCGATTGATTCGTTAGTTTTCCTAAACATCAACTGTGATGCCGTGCGCTATTTATATATTTCATTTGCGACTTCTTTGTCCCTTTGTCTACTCCCTATGGGATCACACTTTGTGTCGCAGTATTGGAGACGTGTCACCAATCTCTTCCTAGAAAAATATTGTTATCGGCGCTTCTCTTAACTCGTCGCGATCTCGTGGTTCCCAGAATTAAATCGTGAGCGATTCCGTTTCATACCTCTCATTAGCAACACTTTGTTTAGCAGTCGGAACATCGGTGACGTGATCTTCTCTTAGACACAATATCTTGATCTTCTTTGGCCGTGTTACTAAAGGTAATATCGCGACGCATTTTGGGGTGGATACGGAGCGGCGGTCCACAGCAGCGATGGAGCGGCGGCAGCGACGGCAACGGCGGTGGAGCGGTTGGAGTTCGGGACTCCCAATGATAATTGACGTCACAACATGGCAGCACATATCATTGTTTATGTAAACTGCGATGCTGCCGCCTCTGGGACCTTTCCCACGCCTTTCTCCCGCGCCCCGCAGCATCCTCTAATCCCATGCTCAGAACCGACCTAGTATTGCTACTAATATCAACATAAATTTTTAATTACAATATTATATATAGATATTGATAAGGAACTTCCCTAACGTATATAACAGTATATCTATAATAGACAAATCCTTATTATTTTATTGTAAGCAAAGGCTACAATACCACATTTTTCAATCTGTAATTAATATATCAGCATAAATTTTTGTTTTTAACTACTTTAGTACGTGTAGATAGTGATAAGAGACTTAATAGATATAAATTAGTTGACTTTTGGCCACTTTTCGGGTTTCTATTCCATTGTGGAACGTTTCAAATTACAAAAGTGATATAAAAAAACCTAACATCAGTCAAAAGATTACGTTTGAAAGATATATTCTAGATAGTCAAATCTTGTGATCCTATAGATTCTGTATCCGATTTGGTACGAAACGTACTTAGCCATTTTAACTTTGACACAAAATATTTCAAGAACGATACATTTGGTAAATATATTTTAAATGAAAGTTGTAGGATTTGAAGAGGACCGTTAGATAAGCTATTTGGATTTTGGATTTAGGACCATTTTAAGTCAAGGTTAATTTTTTCTAGAAATTTTGTATAGAAATGCCTACTTTTTATTGCAGATTCCTATGGAAAAAATAAAGAATTTTTGCTAAACCTCCTTTAATAGGTGTAATATAGCGCTCAAATTCTTATTTTGAAATATATTTCAGCCAATGAAGGCAATTTGTTTTCATATATGTATAAAAAAATCGCCGGTATGCACTTTTGCACATCCTTTGCTAGGTCTCATATTCATCGGCCGGATCGTCCGCTGGTCTTGCCTTCATCGTTCGCTGATAATGTCTTCATTAGTTAGAATATATTTCAAAATAAATACTTGAGCGCTATTTGCGCCTATTAAGGGAAAGTTCTACTCTAAAGGTCCAAAATTTATTTACTCTTTATCAATTTTTTTTATAAGGAAAGGAAGGAGATATCAAAATAATGTTTTGGCATTATGTTTTATATATTTCAGGGTACAAATAATTTTTTTTAGAAATATAAAAAATGGCGGCTGATGCAAAGATGCATCAGAGCGTGCAGCGCATATGTGACCAATTGGCGGGACCGGTGCGAAATCCGATTCAATAAGTCATAAATTATTTTAATATTTTAAATACTACAAAATCATTTTACAGGCACATTCTAACACTTCAGAGATGCAAAAAATATTTTTAAAAAATCGATTTTTTTTATCCTCCAAAGCAGAACCTCCCCTTAAAGAAGGTTTAGCGAAAAATGATTGGGAAGGAAAAGTATGGAATTCTTAAAATTGGACTTACAAGAGACGTTTCACAACTGTCCGGAACTGATTTGATTTTACATGAAATATGTCATTAAATACAAAAATACAAAAGATACGTATTTTTTTATACGTGCGCTAAAAAACTCATGTTTAAGGGGTGAAACACTCCTTTGAAGAAAAACGACATTTCTCTTTTGAATCGGAAGCATGGAAAAAAAAAGATGGAAAAAATTTTTTAAACAAAGATTATACCGTTTCAAGAATACTTTAAAGTTGTTAAGAAAAAATTTTTTTTATTTTTTTTTGTTTTGACAATATATTTCCATCA
Source organism: Acromyrmex charruanus (assembly GCA_017607545.1). Classification (NCBI taxonomy): domain Eukaryota; kingdom Metazoa; phylum Arthropoda; class Insecta; order Hymenoptera; family Formicidae; genus Acromyrmex; species Acromyrmex charruanus. The sequence continues at coordinate 416,482 of JAANIC010006825.1, forward strand.
CCCATAGTTTTCTCAAATTTTTTAAATCTTTTTTTTATAAAATTAAACATTATTTTTTTCCGAATTCAATCATGTATAATAAAGTTATATTACAACATATCATTTTTAAGAATTCATTATAAACGCTTTCGTATACGTATATACGTTATCCGTGCTGGTGTGTGTAAATAATTATTATCGAAACAATAAAAAAAAATAACGTAAATCGTTGAATAAGGAAATTGACGTGATTAATATTTTTAATATTATACTCGTAGATTATATATTGTATAACATTAAAAATTATGATAGTTTTTATTATTTTTCCTTAAAGTAAATAAAACCTTTGTTTTTTATTCATCTCTGTATATTATTTTCTTATAATAGCTTAAGATTATTCTCTTAAAATTATTTTCGGCCTTACGCTTTAATATCTTATTTAATTGTCGTTTAATAATTTCTAAACGTACTTACAATAAAATAATTTTTAAATGTTTATACAATAAATTCATATTTTGTATCATTTACTCATTACACTCATTACAATAATGATCGATGAAGAAATGTTTTAAACATAATGACTTTTTGCACCATGAACATTTAACTACAGCTATATTATTGCAATCTTCAATATCACATGTTGTTGAAGTTTCAAAACTAAATTCTATTGGATTTTCAAATTCTTCGGATCTTTCATTTATAGTCACTTTTAAATCACAAATATTTAAATAAATTGTAGTATCGTGGAGACATGAGCGTATCGAGGTGGGAGGGGGTTTTGGAGGTTCAACCCTCCCCCCATCCCCCCCTTGAAATTTTGTATTAATTATTTCATTTTAAGAGGGTCTCGATAGCGCACATTCTGATAACACACGTCCACTCATATCGGTCGGTGCATAATAATTTTTCATTGGTTTACTAATAAGAATATTTTATTTTAAATTAGCTATGTATTCTATCAAAATCTCTCTTTAATTTTTAATTATAAAAAACATACAACTTTACTTTTATAATTTTCATTATTTACAAATAATGAAAAAGTAGTCTTTAATAGTAAAATTTCCAATAAAGAAGCATATAATCATGACACAGGTTGTTTTTTGTGATATTTAATATATTATCAAGATTCAGATTAAACTTAGACATTTCGGCCATCTTCAGTAAGAATACAAGATTCATAATAGCATATTGTATATTAATATTTCGGAATTCTCATTCTACACAATTCGAGACATTATATTTGATTCATTAACCACGTATTATGGGCTCACGAATAAGAAGAAAGAGAGCGTGATTTGCTAATTGTATGACTGCGAAATTTATTGTTTTAATTTTATGTACTAATGCGGGATTTTTTGTATTCTTATTGAAGATGACCAGATGTTGGCCGAAACGTCTAAATTTAATCTGAATCTTGGTAATATATTAAATATTACAAAAAACAACTTGTGTCATGATTATATGCTCTTTTATTGAGGAAATTTTACTTTACTTTTTTAACTTTGTATGAATTTTTTGCTATTACATAAAATATCTTTTTTTTTTCGTTATAAGATATATAAGTAATTTTTAATACTTCTGTTAGTTCGAGCTTACCATGATAATATTATATTAAAGAATTAAACATTTTGCTTGTGTAGCAGCTGTATTGTCTTTAAAAAAAGATGTATTTAAAAAATAAATAAAAGTTACATGATGTACAAAATTAATATTTTTCCTCTTCAAAATGAGATACGAAGAGACATTAAGAGTTGTAAAAATATCGAAACAGAATTCATTAATGTTAAAAATTGTTATAAATTACAACAAAATTACAGTTACGTTCTTTTCAGTACATCAACAAAATCCGTTTCTTTTATTGTCATTCCGATTAATGCATGATACAACTCAGGGTTGAGAAAACTGCCCCGAAAAAAACTCCACGATACGCCCATGTGGGGATGACAAACAATAACTGATTGTGTATCAAAGATTGCATTTTTATTGTATTATTTTGTTCATGCAAATTTATATATTACTTTCTAATAATAAAACAATATCTGAAAATCTTTTAGTAAATTTTTTCCAAATTCTGAATCCATCTAAACATCTAATGGTTGTATCTTCCCTAGTACTTTTTATAATCATAGTACGAGGGGTGTTCAAAAAGTAAGTTTCCCTGCTCCGGGAAAAAAGCAAAACACAATTTTTAGATTAAAGTAACATATGTATTTATTGTTTGACTTATAAACTATTTTTTTACATAGTCCCCTTGGACTTGAATACATTTTTTATATCTGTTCTGAAGCTTTGACAAACCTAGTTTATAAAAATCCGTGCCCTGTTTTTTAAAGAATAATTTAACAAAGTCTTTCACTTCATCATTTGAATTGAAGTGATGGCCACCCAAACTTTCCTTTAACTTAGGAAAAAGATAAAAGTCGGTGCGAGATCTGGAGAGTAGGGTGGGTGATCAAAAATTTCCCATTTGAATTTTTCCAGTAAGGTTTGTGTTTTTTTTGCTGAATGAGGCCGTACATTGTCGTGAAAAAGCAACACTTTTCTCGATATTTTTCCAGGACGCTTTCGTTTAATGGCACTTTTAAGTTTATTTAGCACTTCACAGTAACGATCTGCATTTATCGTGGTACCGGATTCAAGAAAATCAATCAACAGAACACCTTCGTTGTCCCAAAAAACTGTGGCCATAACCTTACCAGCAGAATACTGGATTTTTGCTTTTTTTGGAGCACTCTCTTCTGATTTCTTCCAAACCATACTTTGTTAAAGGAAAGTTTGGGTGGCCATCACTTCAATTCAAATGATGAAGTGAAAGACTTTGTTAAATTATTCTTTAAAAAACAGGGCACGGATTTTTATAAACTAGGTTTGTCAAAGCTTCAGAACAGATATAAAAAATGTATTCAAGTCCAAGGGGACTATGTAGAAAAATAGTTTATAAGTCAAACAATAAATACATATGTTACTTTAACCTAAAAATTGTGTTTTGCTTTTTTCCCGGAGCAGGGAAACTTACTTTTTGAACACCCCTCGTAATATGTTTTCCTGCAGGTTTTAAATCTGAAATAATATTGACAGTGTTGTAAGAGATACAGTTTTTAAAATAACTAAATACCGTTCTTTGAAGACAAATGTAACTAGATACAGATATATTTATTTTAAAAATAAATTTAGACACTAGTATAGATACATAATTTTATTTCAAATATTTTGTTTTTTTTTTCAAAATAAATACATTAAAAAAAAATGCTATTAAATGAATAAAAAAATTAATTGAGTCAATTAAATGCACGTATCACGGACTGTCACAAACATAAGTAGTTAATTTAACTCTTTGTTATTGACTTAAATTTAATCTTTTTATTTGTAACAATAACATATTAATTTGACTTAAGAACATATAACGATAAATTAAAAGCAGGTTGAATTGAAGGAACATTTCCTTATGTTAAATCAATATTAAATAGTTGTATAAAATATTTATAGACATATAGAGGAAAGACCCCTATTATGAGATACCGAATTCATTTTGAGTAAATGCTAGAAGTCTATGGGTAAAATTTAAAAAAATAATAGATCATTTTAAAGGAAATTTAATAAGCTTTAAAATATTATATAAAATTAAAATATTATATAAAATTTAATTCAAATTCCATTTTTTTTTTAATATGCCGAATAGAGGAGCATCTTCGATGACCTTGACATCGCTTGTCAAAGTCATGACTCTGAGTGACCTTTACCAAGTTTAAGCCTTCGCTCGTTATTCGTTAAAAAGTTATTAACAAAAAAAAGTTGAAAAATAAAGTCTCTTTTCTACTACATAAAACAAAAATTCTCTACTTTATAATATATATTACGATTTTCCACGAGAAGCGAATCTCATCTCCCTGCTTCCCTGCTTCAGAGGCGGACGACTCTCATCTTTGTCTCTTACCCCTCTCCCCCCTCCCTGCAAAAGAGCGCACGACTTTCACCCTCGATTCTCATCCCCAAGAATTAAAAAATCATAACATCTCAATATTGCTATAATGAAATTTATTCAAGAACATTATTAATAGGATATATATTTTTCATGATTTCAAAGAATTCTTCGATTCTTTCTTCAAAAGGGTACACTTTTTTAAATAAAAATTCAGCGAGGTAATGTTTATAATGTTTTTCAGTCCATACCGAGGAATTACACTGCGTATATCACGCTACATTCGTTCTATATTTTGAGTGTGGCATCCACTTACAGGATCAACAAAATTTTGTAAATAATTTACGCACATATGATTATAGTTGTGTTGATCTATTGAAGCATATCCGCCAACCATCACTGTATATCATTGTTTCTGGTAATATGTGATGACGTATATATGTCATTAAAGTATTTTCCGTACAGTCTTTCACGGGAATTATGAAATTACGGTCACTGTTACGTTCATAGTCTCCAAAGATCCATTGTCCTCGTATAATACGACCACGATTATATTTCTGCTTTCCTATTTTTGCCTCATCAACCTCCACTATTTTTTCTGGATTACCTAAAATTGTATCTTAGTCCAACCATGGAGCCAGTAACTAAAATATGCAAAGGTAGTAAATAACATAAAAAAATATATTATTTTATTTGAATTACCTCACGACAAAAATTGGTCCAATCAACAACGCTATGAGAATTCATTTGTAATTCATATTGCAAAAATTGTTACCGGGGTGGATGCAACATTAAAAAATATGCAATGAAGCGACATGTTCTCTAAGCTAAGATGAACATTGGAGAAGAATGTGTTATTGAATAGGCTTAATTTGAAATTGCATATTTTCCTTTGTCTTTTATGACCACGAACAACTTTATAATAATCTCCCGTGCAATGAAATAACAATTCTTTATTCGTACGTAGATTGAGATTGATTTTACATCTCAATCATTGATGATTTTACATCTTCAACATTTTGTTTAATTACACCTTTCTCGCACAATAAGAAAATAATTCGTCGTAATTATCAATTAAGCATAGAAATTCGTGAAACTGCATGTTGTGTTAGAAATCTATCAACTATTGAATATAAGAAATGTTCGAGAGCTTTGATAAGTCTATTATTGTTATGAATATATATAGTATATATAGAATATATAAGTGTGTGTGTATTCTGTGTTTATATGTATTCATATAGATTTCACATAAATTTCGATTTTACCATAGTAGGGGGGGAGTGGGAGTGAGAGTCGAAGGTGAGGTCGTGCGCTCCTGAAGCAAAGAGGGGGGGGGAGAGTTGAAGGTGAGAGTCGAGGATGAGAACCGTGCACCTCCTTGCAGAAAGGAGGGGGAGTGAGAGTGGCTTCGTGTTGAAAATTAGAACCTATGTGGTATAGTATTTCATATTGCATATATAACAGAAATAATGCGTTATTTTTTAAACTTCTTTTGTTAATAACTTTTTAACCAATAACGAGCGACGGCTAAAACTTGGTGGAGGTCACTCAAGGTCATGGACCTTGACAGGCGATGGCAAGGTAAAGGTTATCGGAGAATGCTCCTATTCGGTATATTTACCTTTTTTTTAAATCAAAGAAATGTAAAAGGTGAGCAAGTGGCAAAGTCAAAAAATTGTGCTCCTAATATGAGATGCCCCGGGAAATCGATAGTAAAACGCAAAGTATATCAGTATTATAACTAAAAAACTTGATTTAATGTTTCTTAAATACAAACACAATCATGGTGCGTGAAAAGTGAGAATATGCGATACATTATATCCAGAATTCGTCTTCAGATAGTTAAAATGAAGCATCGCAGAAATAGGCTCGATGTTCATTCCGGTTATCCTTTTTATTATTGTACAATAACATTTATACTTTAGCAACGATTTTCACTATGACATAGGAGTATGGGTTATTTCATATTAAAAATATCCTATATCATATTACGATTTCCACGTCTTACGGTTTTATGATCATCAAATCTAACTTCTGCAATTAAACAATTCAACATATCCCGTATTTTTCTATTAGTACGACCTTATTCATCCCTACATAAAGAATTTATTGCCAAATATTTATTTATTAAATAATAAACAATGTTTAAAGGCTCATCTCAATGAAACTTAAAGACATCCACATTCTAAAATCTTTTTTTACAATGACTACAGGCATAATCTAATAATGAATTTTCTACTAAATAGTTTTTAATCCAAGAGCAATAAATTCAATAGATTAGGTGGAATCAATAGATTAGCATCTATTAGTTTAGCAGAAACGCCGCTATCTCATATTAGGCGCCTATTTCATAATAGGATGCTTTTCTCTAAAGTTAACGGAACTATTACAAAATAACAGGAACTTAATAAGTTGTTGCTAGTATTAATTTCAAAATAAATTCACCTTTGACTTCATATATAAAATAAATTTTACTTCGAATTAGTGCAATTGATTTGTTACATTTTCTCAAAAAATAATTGTTTTTAATTTTTACATACAGTTCTTACTTCTTTCATTATTCTTGTGTAGAATTATTTTATAGTTACACATACAGTATATCAATATATATAGTGCCATACATATAATATAAAATATCCAAGTTTATTCTCACTTTTAACTTTTAAAGTAAATTTTCGCAATCTTTTTACTAGTTTTACGGTTTTTCTCTGGTTTCATCAACGCCGGTTTTACTTGATTGATTAAATTTAAGAGTTGCTAAACTACAACTGCTAAACTAAAAACTTGTCATCTGTGACCTAATTTCTTATCGCTCATTGGCTGGATTAATTTCTGCTTAGATCACGTAATTATAGAGTATTCGAATTATTGACTCGATTCGACTCCAAATCAACATTCTTTGTTCTTTTTAGTTGCACAATTTAGCTCTTCTTTTACAGCGAAACAGAACAGACCATTGACTCGGAGTCGCGTCGAATCAGTGAATCGAATATGCTATTAGTTGAGTGTCTCTGAAGATATAATATATTATTTTAAATACATTTTGATAAGATACAAAGTAAAACATAATTAGTTACGGAATTAAGAAATATAACTAGTTACGTACGCAGATGCACAAAAAGTATTTAATGTAAAGTATTTATTTAATGTAAAAGTATTTATACATATATCTAGATACCTTACATCACTGGGACAATGTCCAGTCCATAAATTGATCGATAAAAACGCTATTAGACCCAACAAACATGTTTGTTTTGTTCTTAAATTATTGCCAAATTAACATTAAATTACAATGGAATTAAGTGTCAAAACCAGAGCCTACTGTGTCCACAATAGAATATGCAATGTAAACCGTTTCTGAAGAACATATTCTGAAATCAAATTAAAGTCAATATCAAAGCAGGTTTAGTAATAGCAATATGACAGATTATGTTTATAACCAAAGATCTGCAAACCAGATCTGTAGTCAAATATATTAACAGAATGGCGCCAAATATAACCCAGATCTGTAACTAGATATGCCAACAGAATGATGCCAAATATAAACAATTCAGTTTTATTGCTGAAATATTGTCGTATATATTTTAGAATATGATGTTAATTAATAACACCACATTCTAAAATACATACAACAAAGTCATAAAATGATCAAAAAAAATTTTGGAAGCCCTGTTCAAAAGTATGGGAATCTCCATAGGACTCATCAACTTTGATTTGCATACGTCTTCTTATAGAACTATTGGGCGTTTTTTTATATGAGAAGCGAGTACATTTCGTGGCGGTATCGCGTATGATAATGATAAATCTTGATAAATTTTTGTCGACAATTTGTCTTTGTTAAATTAGCAAGATTTGCTCAGCTTTTGTCGTTAACTTACTGTTAAATTACTTATAAGCCTTGCTTGGCTTTTGTCGATAAGTTGGTCTCATGTTCCTTACTTGTCATCAATTTGTTAATAGCTTTGAATGCAACAAATTTGCATCAAATTTAGTGCCTTTTATCGTCAAAATTCGTAGTAAGATTTTAGAAGATTGATTTTTGATAGGATTTCACTATCTTTAGAAGCGTATTTGATGGAAGTTAGCTAACAATATCAGCAATAACAAAGTATGTTTCCAATTTGCAGCAAATCGATAAACATAATCTGTTGTCAACATTTGTGATTGCAGAGAAGGTTATAGAGAGAAATAATATTTGGAAAATAATCCTGATAGCCAAATTTACTGAAAACAGATCTCGTAAAATCTTACTGCAAATATTAGTAAAAAGGATACGAATAATAGCAGCAAGATTTGATATATCAAATAATGTCGGCAATTTACCAGCAAATATGTAACATAATTCGACGTCATAATTTGGCAGCAAATTGACAAAAAAATACGAACTAATATATTTATACAAATTGACACCAAATTGGCAGCAAGTTTTGCGTAGCGCTGTCTGACAAATTAATAGCAAATTGACAGCAAACTTTTGCGTAGCGTTATTATAACAATAAATTCACGGTAAAAATCGAAGCAGAATTTGATATTTTGATGATCGATGAAACGTCGCTGAGTAGTACACGGCACCAGAAGGACACAAGTTAAATTTTTTGAATTTAAAAATCCACACAGATTAGAATAAAAGACGTAGCATTGAAAGATTTTTTTATTCTAATGAAATAATTTTTCATTAAGTGTGCCTCAAGGGCTTTAAGATGAAAATGTACTTTTTTTAGATCTTTACATTAATACTTTTTTTTTAGATTTTTATTTTACTCTATCGATTAAATAAGAATAAAAAAAAATCAATATTGATAACAAGTATCAAGTATCAGTATTCGTTACAGAAATACAATATTGTCATTATTAAATTACCAGTGATTAATAATTTCAGTATTGAAAACACTAACAACTGTGTTTTTAATACTTATATTAAATAATTAATCATTGGCCAATTTAATACTGCCAGTATTATATTTCTGTTATAGGAATCATTTAAAAGATTACAAAATATGATAATTATGGTGATGAGGAGAACCAGCCCCGATGACCTTGATCTTGATGTTGTCAAAGTCATGACCCTGAATGACCTCCAACAAGTTTTAGTCTTCGCTCGTTATTCGTTAAAAAGTTATTAACAAAAGAAGTTCAACATATAATACGAAAATTCCCTGCTTTAGAATATGTATGTTTGATAATCGTGCACTGTATGGGGATGTCGCGCCGACGACTGCGACTTTGACATATATCGTTATGACCCTGAAAGACTTCCAATAAGTTTTAGGTGGCTTTCACCTTCGACTCTTTCACTCCCGCCTCCCCCTTCCCCCCTGCTTCATGGGCGTACAATTCACTTTCAACTCTTACACTCCCCCCCTCCCCCTGCTTCAAGGGCTCACGACTCTCACCTCTGACTCTCACCTCTCTCTCCCTCCTGCAAAGGTAAAACTTGTTTCGCATGAAAAGTCGTTTCGTGTGGAAAGTCAAAATTCATGCGCAACAGTACAATTATGGGAGTCGCACGTCCTTTTGTTGGCAGTTCCTTTCTCCGAGACAGCGGACAGAGTAGGACCTAATTTTGTCCTAGGCCGCGGAGGGGCATCCACCCGGTCTGGGAAGGAACCCTGCATATTGACGACGGTGGGCTAGGTTCACTTAGTGATTGGATCCTGATGAATATATTTAATCGGGACACGAGATGTTTGATAACACCCTTATCGGGAATCGATCCAAGGATCCTATTGGGAACCGATTCGAGGACCCTATCAGGATTCGATCGGCATTGCATTATTACAACCTTACTTTTATTTAATTAATCTTATCAAGTGGACTGTAAATATTAAAGAGTCACAAGTCAATCATTCTTTTGAGTTAAATAGCATTTTGTTATTTTTATCTTCTATTATTTCAACACACATAAAAGTTGAAAATAATAAAATGCTATTTAACTCAAAGGAATTGGTTTAAATGTAACTTCTTAATATTTACAGTGTAGTTTACTCGATAAGAATTCTGTTTAAATAAAAGTGAAGTTGTAATATTGACAGCAAGAAATTCAGAATTTTTCATTCCCGCGCACTAATTACCGCGCCTAACACATATGTTCTACTTTATTAGAATCTTTAAAATTTATTATTATAACATAAAATAAGTAGTTAAAAGAACAACTTTATTTAATGAACCTATTTTTGTGGTTAAATTAATTTCAACGTAAGTAGTGTCTATATTAACGTACATAACGTACATATCTAGTAAATAATAAATTAAATTTGAATCAAATTCAACGTTTTTAACTTGTTTAATTTCATTGTTTTAGTTTAATTAACGTATTAAGTAGAAGCGATGGCGACCTATAAAATTGATTTAAAATAACTCAAATTGGGTACAATACGGCATTATAAATTCAACAGGCTAAAATTATTTTTCTTAAAATTTTAATAATATAATAACTTTGATTAATACAATCTTTCACTGATTTATCAGAATCGAGAACCAAGAGATTAAGAATTCCTATATGTTTGCAAATATACACTAATGTCGTTGTGCTAAATGCATGTACTGAAATTTATTGTTAATGACACCGACGAGATACTATTAAAGGTCGTCAACTCTGAGCTAATTTTCGGCAGCATAAAAAAGGCCTTAAAAGCCTGGAGATAATTGAAGAACACTGACATTATCGACAATTGATACGAGGGCAAGTCAATAAGTTGTTAGAAAATCTGTCACATTACTTTTTGACAAGCATCTTTCAGCTAATTACTATCAAATTTTGAGCGGAATTCATCACGTGGTTTCATTTCTGTAGACGATTAAAGAGAACAACCTTTGTATTTTTTTGCAAAATGGAAAAAAATGATAGTGCAGTGATCAAACATCTACATATGAAAGGTTTAACGCCGAAAGAAATCGAAACCGAGTTGGATAATGTTCATAGCAAACCTGCACCAGCGTTTACGACTGTATACAATTGGATGAATGAATTTAAACGTGGTCGTACATCCACATGTAATGCACCTCGTTCGGGACGTCCAATTGAGGCTGCTACGTCAGAAATCATCGATAAAGTCCACGATATTGTTTTGACTGATCGACGAGTGAATCTGGAGTGTGTGCGAGCTTGTTGAGGCCATCACATGGTACAGTGATTTCAATTTTGCACAAACAGTTGGGTGGTGAAAATGCTATCGGCAGGATGCGTGTCGCGTTTGTTCACTGTGGACCATAAGCGCGACCATGTGACGATTTCAAAACAATGTTTGAAGATGTTTCAACGTTATCGAGATGAATTTCTGCGTCGATTCATTACTGTGGACGAAACATGGATCCATTACTTCACCCGAGACGAAGGAACAGTCAAAACAATGGACTTCACCGAGTGAAGAAAGCGAAGACCGTGAAGTCGACCGGAAAGGTGATAGCCACAATTTTTTGGGATGCACGCGGTATAAATTATATCGATTACTTTCCGTCGAAGCAAACGATCAATTGCATTTGATTACTACGCAACCTTATTGGACAGTTTCGACAACATTTTAAAGAAAAACCGTCCCCATTTGGCGAAGAAGAAAATGCTCTTCCATCAAGACAAAGCACGAGTTCACACCGGCACTGATGGCCAAATTCAACGAATTCCGCTACGAATTGCTTCCCCATCCAGCATATTCGCTAGATTTAGCCCCCTGCGACTATTTCCTGTTTCCAAACCTGAAGAAATGGTTCAGAGGAAAGAGATTCACCACCAGAGAGCAGTTCATCGCCGAAACAGAGGCTTATTTTGAAGGACAAATCATATTATTCGGACGGCTTGAAAAAGTTGGAGAATCGTTGAATCAAGTGTATCGAGCTGAAAGGTGCGATATCCCACGATATCCACGCAAAATACCGCTACCGTACTGATACTGTATTGCCATGAGGTGGCGGTGTATAGCGTAACTATAGGGTAGCAATATAAAGTGTACATGATATTATAGTAAAACGTATCAACACTGTATCTGTACTGTATACTATTTAGGTATATCATGATATATAACTCATACCATATCAATACGACGTACCATCGACGGGAGAGAGACTGTGGAGACCTCTAGTCGAAGACGACATACATAATAACTTGTGTTAATACCTGCGAAAATACAGCATATGATTTCCTAATATGAAAATAGTCGTTATAATATTAAAATTAAATATTAGATAGTAACTGACTGGATATTCAGTTGAACTGCACAAATTTCAGGACCATGTATTGAACAGACGTATCATAACTATATTCATGATGATAGGTGTTCATGGGTCATCGAATTGCAGCGATTTCCTGACAATCTCAGAAGTCAAGGATAGTAGATGGCGACATAACCGAATAGGTGACCGCTTCGAAGTACTATAAAATTATAGTTCCCGAATTCAAGGAAAAAGTAAAGATTCTAACAACTTTGTGTATTAATAATAATACTACTCATGTCAGTAGTGACATTAAATGTCAGTAGTGTCACTACTATGCACTACTATGCACTAGCAGTTTTTTACTTTCAGTAGTTCTTACTATTACTTTCTAAAAATTTACACTGCTCAATAGTTTATAATTGTGTAGTAGAAATTACTTATTATTAGTGTTACAGTAAGGGAGACCGGGGGAAATTGTTACACGGGGTAAGTTGTTACAGTTGGATTTTTTGTTACAGGTGATAGCACATTTTTATAAATTTTTATATGTGATTCTTATGATACTCTACAACTTTACTTAGTTTAGCTGCCATATTTGAACTCTAGAAGACGCTACGTATATTTTCTTCATTTTCAATATTAAAAGTAAATATTTCATTTTATAAATCATTTGTATTATTGTACATTTAAGTTACAGGTATGTGATTACCCTTTCGTATATTTTTTTTTATATACATCTTATAATAACGCATTTTGTTTAAATCGATATATGTACTGGATTTCGATTTTGTATTTTTTCGAATTGAAAATGGAAGGTTGGGGTTAGTTGTCACACTTCGATCGAGGCAGGTTGTTAGAGTGTAACAACTTATTCCACTGAAAACTTTAATTTTATTTTTTTCTAGAATGATGCACAGACATCTATAAATAGATTGCCGACTTCGTGTCCATGTTTGAAGACAGCGCTGGGAAGCGCCATATTTGTGTTCACTTACTCTTACATGTATAAATCATACGGATAATAACGTTAGTGTTTTCACATAAATTTATGCGATATTCACGGATAGGACGTATAAATATGCATATGTGAACTGAAACAAGAGTAGCTTGGAATCAGGTTCATCTCTTCCTTTTTTCACAGACAAGTAGTCATCTTTAACTTTCTCATATTAGGTCTATTTGCGTTGCATGCATTTTTTGCACTCAGCTTACACTTCGCTTTCTTTCTTTTCAACGTCCAAATATATATCTATCTTATATTAAGATATTTGGTGATATCAAGTAACGCAAACATACCTAGTGAGTCAACAGTGTAGTTATAAAAGTTAGTGGAATGGTGTGATTTTATAAAAAAAAAAAAAAAAAAGACAAATAGAGGATCTGTAAATGTAAAAACGAATGCAACTACGGCAAAGAAAGTTAAAGATGACTACTTGTCTGTGAAAAAAGCAGTAAATGCGTGTAATATTAATTTTATGACTTTCCAACATTAACTTTAATAATTAATTAAAGACAAAATTTTTGTAATAATATATTTTAAAATTTCATATTCTAAAATAAATATTTCTTGTGAAGTATTTCGTGTTTGATTTCGTTGCAATCTTGAATTTGTTTATATATATTACCGTATATACCGTAGTCTCGATTGACGGTACAACTTCGTCGCGTTTTATGTTATCATAATTCGACAGCCAGTGCTTTTATCTCGATGCTCAAGTCAACAGTTACGCAGTCAATTATCACGAATTCTCTCTAACTCAAGTTGGGCGCCAAACACGAGTGAGCGAGACACTCTTCATTACTCTTTTAAATTTTGAATGATTACTTTCAATATTTCTCTATTGTGACGAACGATAGCTGATTGTTCAATCCTACACGGACAGCAGAGGTGGGTTATTCAGAGCGGGAATGAATCGGAAGGCGAGAGAGAATTACTGCTTATAAAAATTACTGATTAATAATGATAGAATAACAGGCATATATTTGACTCTTTAACGAAGACAATTACAATGATCTTATAAAGTACGTAATTTACGGCTGTTACAATAGTTCGCCTCGATTGTAATATGAACTCGTTATAATTGGAAATTATTGAGTCGCGATTAACACGAAATAATAGAAAAAAACGTGAGCAGCTATCATCACGAAAATCTTGCGAATTCGTTAATCGATTACAGTTTATAGTAATAACCATGACTTTATGCGAAACATGCGAACAGCGATGTACGATACAAGATGGCGATCTAACATGCAATCACATGCAAAACGAGACATGGTGACTTCACTATGGCGAGAAGGCGACAAGCTTTATGCAAAAACAGAATATAATAATCTATGCGATTCAAGCGAACGGCAAACGGCAGCTAAAGAATAATTTTTCGCGGTAGCTCCTAGTACGGGCCATAGCCTCTCAGCTTGAATCCGGTACGGATTCACTCAATATTACAATGTTGGGGATCGGCAGTTTTATAATAATTTTATGCTTGTCTCACCGGTAAACCCTCTCTATAGTCCCTTCGGTAGCTTGCTCTCCATTCGGCTTACGCAAAATTCGGCAACTCTCAGTACTATTACTCTGTCCCGTGTGGATCTTGCGTCCTCTCGTTACAATCCGTAAGATATTCGTGTCACAACAAGTAATTTCGGCAGGCTCCGGCGGGGGATACACAGGCCATAAGATCCTTCCGAGCGAGGCCTCCCGGCGCCTGATTGGCGTCATGTCGCGCGACCCCATGAATCGCGTGGGCCCGCAACAGTAACGTACCTTCCCGCGACTTGGCGGAACCCGAATTTCGCCAGGGTAGTCTTCTTTTAATTGACTCTTCTCGTTTCTCGCACGGGGTTTTCCTGCCTTATGCAGTTCCTCTTGCTCGAGTCTCAGACCACTGAGAACTCCTTGGTAGACGTTTTAGTGGGACGTCCTCCTGATAAGTTATTGTACATTATCCTGGAGTTTCGGCATCCTCTTCCTGTAAAACAGGATCGGCACTAAAAGAATGCAAATAATAAATACAGATAGCAAATTTAAAAGAGTTATATAACCGGTGTAACCTCGTACTGGGTCTCTTGTCTCTAGTCTGGAGTCTCTTCGGTGGCGGTCTTCTTCGGCGGTTTTCTTTTCTGCTAACAACCGGGTGAGACAGCTCGACTCAATCCACTCACACAGCTGCCGATCCTTACTCTGGTTGGCTCTATTTAACGATTCTTTCAAAAGATAATGGAAAAAATAAAGAAAAATAAATAAATTAAAGTGGCGCATGAATGTCGGCGCCCGCATGTAGATTTGTTCACCCTTATGGGCCAGGAGAACCCAAGATCTACTTGGCTCATCCGCGACATAGTGATGGACGAAAAACGTTACAACTTTCTTTTCCCCAGGGATCGAGGTCTCACAACCGTCATCAACCGTTTTCTTCAACAACTTACTCTCAATTTATCAGATCAGGCGGGTCGGCATTTCTTCTCAACAGACTTGATTTTCTCTTTTCGTGGCCGCGTCCGGATACCGATACGCGAGGAACAATACTCTCCCAAAATGAGACTTTTACGTAATGCGGTAGCTGGGAGGACAGAGCCGGTATTTCTTTCCTCGGTATCACATTCCAGACTAAACCCGCTCCCACGAGAAACGAAACGATACGCCAAAAGAAGAAAAGAAAAAGGAAAGGCAAAGAAAGAAGAGAAAAAAAATTGTCTTCAATAGTCCGCTTTTGGGAGCCGACCAGGTCCCTTCCCCCCAACAAAATTCATAATATTCTCGACTCTAAATCCTCCGCTTGCCCCCCCCCCCCCCCCCCCCCGCCACTCCTGTCGCTAGCCCTCATTAAATCCCCACTACACTTTTCCCCGTTCACGACATAGCAAGAGGCAGCGACGTACATATAAGTCATGGGGTTTCCGATTATAAGCTCACCTATTCTCTGCTAATGAGCACGAGATGGAGGGTGGGGAAGAGAGAGAAAGTGAAATACTAATAAGTCCATAAGTTTTAGCTAAGATCTCTCTTTTATTAGGTTGAACTCCCATATATTAGCCCAAGTTAGAAACGATAATTATAAGTGATGATCGGTAGCTCCTACAATTCCTAATTAAGAGAGCTCGGATTTAAGATGGATTCAATTAAGCTTTCAAAGAGCATAATAGGATTTGAAATCTATTATGTGAACTTTTTCTTAAGGGGTGTGTCGTCAAGATTAGCAAGCTCATACACAACAGGTGACAAAACGCGATTTATCCTGAAAGGTCCCTAAAACCTTAGCGCCAATTTCGTGATAACATTTTGAGCCGCTGACGACAACTTGTGTTGTCGTCGCAGCATCAACTCTTCAACCTCGAAACTCCGGTCGTGTTTTCGCAAATTATAATGTGGCCTGCTTCTGATACGCCTGTTCTTTTCGACAAATTTTCGACAACCCAGTTAAGGGTTAAGACTGTAACGCCTCCATTGCGATCCAACCACTCGTGCTTCACGAGGCTCAACCATATAGCAGAATTGCAGCGACAGCGTAACGAATGAGCAGATTCCAACTCGCGGCTCAAGATAAAAAATGCGGGAAACATGCCAATGGACGAATTATAAGCGGTATTGTAAGCGAAGCGAAAGTCATTTAAGTGCGCATCTCATTCGTGGTAATCGCGATCTAGAAAGGAAATTACCATGATTTTCAGGATCCTATTGATCTCTCTACCGAATTAGCCTGAGGATGGTATGGCGGCATAATATCGTTTTCCTATTCGGCAAGGTTTTATTCACGAATTCCGTATCATTATTAGTTAAGAGAAATCTTGGTGTGCCCCACGAGAGAATCAAATCTTGGAGTGCTTAATACTTTTTCCATTTGCAGCTAGTAATGCATAACACTCGATCCATTTAGTACATAAATCCTGGATTACCAAGATGTACGCGAATTCCGCCTTACTTCACAGTAACGGTCTCAAAAATGCATCGACAGCCTCTAATTGAATCTTGATGTCACTCTCAAACATTCGCGATAATGCGTCCAGTGTGAGGTGAAAGACCCCCTTTCGATGCAAATTTCATAATCATACTCTAAAAATTCGAGGGCTCACCTCATCAGTCTATCTGTAGGATTTCTCAAATTGTAACCAATTGAAACCAATACAAACTACTTATGATTTGTAAGCACAGTGACAGAGCATCATAGCCCTCCAGATATGGTCGGAATTTTTGTATCGCCTACATGACAGCTAAACATTCTTGTTCCATAACGGAATATTTCTTCTTGGCATCCGATAATGCGCGACTCATAAACGCGATGATATTTTCAATGTTGTTGATATTTTGTACCAGGCGCCGAGTCCGATGGAATTAGCGATTTGTAATATGAACGGAACACCAAAGGGCACAATAAGGTCGCAGGCTAAGCGCATGCGAATTTCTTCGAAAGCTTGGCCTCACTTCAAACGCTGATTCTTTTTCAATAATCTCGTGAGTGGCTCGCTTATCGTTGCGGAATAAACCAATAGTACCAAAATAACATGCTAAGAAACCAATGCAATTGTTTAAAATTACATGGTGCTGGGTATTTAAAGATTGGCCTTCTCAGGATCAACAGTCAAATTACTCCGCTGCACAACGAATCCCAGATACCTGAGAACGCACAGGTTCGATTCGCACTTGTTGGGATTGACAGTAAGACCCACTTTTGAAATTTTATTTAACACGCATTCGAGCCACTCAAGATATTCTTCGAAAATCGGCGTTACAACTACGATACTATATCATCTAAATACGCGAACGCGTAAGGCTCCATCTCCAGAATTAATTTATCTAAAAAGTGTTGATAGATCGCGGGCACTCCTGTTAGCCTATATGGCATTCTCGCAAAATGATATAAGACTTTACCATACTAAAAGCAGTAATCTCTCGACTCTTTTCGGCCAGTGATATTTGAAAGTATATCTGGCTCAAGTCAAGTGTTAGAGATATATCGTGCAGATCATAACTTATAGTCAAGAGATATATCGTGCAGATCATAACTTATCCAATAGATCATTTATATTTAGTAACAGATATGCGTCTTTTTTAAATACGCCATTCACTTTATGAAAATCCAGGCAAAAACGATACTTGCCATTCGGCTTTTTCACCATTACAATTGGATTCGATCATTCGCTACGGTTTAATTATCTCGACAGCTAACATTTTGTTTACTTCTTCGCCGATTGCTTCTTATGGGAAACCAAATAACAACATTGCTTAATTGGCGGATGTAACCCGACGTTGATTTTATGTTCGGTAAGGGAGGTGACACCGGGATCTGTAACAGCCTTCGAAAGTTTACTAGATTGAAATTCTTTTAAGCGTAATTCCTGCTCGGGGATTAATTCAAAGATTCCACAGCAAGCATATTCCACGTGATCCTCAAGCTCTTCGAAGGATCGACACTCCTAGGGTTGGTTTGCGAAATATCACTCCGAGAAAGCAAAATCGAAACCAATACCAAACGCACATAAAAAAAAAATCCATCCTTAAAATGAACAAAATGGCTAAATTTGGTAGCAAATACACGTTAACCTCCCTTTGTAGGCCTTCAAGTACTAAGAGTAGCTCTGCAATTTTTGCTATTTGCCCGTTCGCGGTGCATATCCAAACATCCCTTATGGAGGTCGTCGACAGCTCCAGATCTCGAATAATTTTAATTCCTTTATCACCAAAAATAGTTCGACTAGACCCGGAATCGACTAAAACCAGTAGGATTGATTCCAAGGATTGATTCCGGACGAAAATACGGAAATACCGTAAAGATGAAGAGTCAGCTATGTCAAAGGTCATCTATTCTAATACGTCAATCTGAGATATGCGGATCGCAATCGGATAAGCGGAAGTCGCGGAGACCCACTCGAGTGACTTGCCTAGGCATTTTCCAAACATCAGACAGATCCTAATGGTGACGTTCGGCATGCCGCAGCGGTAGCAGTACAGGCGATGATCCTCTACACATTCTCAATCGCGATATGATCAATCTTCCCACAGTTCCAGCACTTCGCCGTGATCGTGAAATGGATTAATGATACAGCAGTTGTTACCCGACCTGAGTCCGCCCTAGCGGCGTCAGTTCGATCATGCGAATGATTTCTTTTCGTCTCCGCCGAAAGATCACGGCAGCAGTCATAATCGAACCAACCGTAAACTCTCCTTCAGAGAGGGCGATATGCTAACTCGGGAAACAAAGATCTCTCAGGAATCGGCGGAACACGGTATCAAGTCGCGACATAGATCACTTTAAAGCGTGTAATCTGCTTTAAAGTCGCGAAATCGTAAAATCTAGTCACGTTGCACCAACATCTGTAATCGAAGCAATATATTTCGGTATGCGTAAATTCAGCTGTTCATTTAAGTTACACGGAGGATTAAACCGATCAAAAAGAGCTTGCATGCAGGTCAGATAATTGGCGACCGACTTTTGCTCCCCCTGAGTACGCTGCCAGATTTTATCGCAAAACGCGAACTGGAAATTAGGGTCAGCAAAACGCGCACGCCACGCAGTCACGAACTCGTCCGCCACTCCTCACTCCGCATTTGAAACCAATACAGAACAGTATTCATCAGAAAAAACGGCAAACACCTAAGAAGATCCTCATCCGTCACAAGAAATAAAGCGCGACTCTCGCATTAAAAACGTCTCCGCATCGCTTCTGCGCGCGCTTGAGAACGGTCCATTTATGAAGCGCGTCGTATATCTCGCGCACCGAACTCCTCAGGCCCGCGGTCGCGTTCCCTTCATCATGCGGCAAACGCGGGGGCGGAGGGGCGCGACTCTCTCGCACTTCCTCAAAACGCACGCGAGGCATGCCATCCTCCGCGACGCGGAACTGGGCTATCTGGACGCATCGATATAGGGATCGAAGAATGTAAACGTCCCGCCACGAGATCTTCCGCGCTTGAACAACGCGAGTCCTCGAGATCTCCGGGTGCATTCAGTTGATACCAGATTAATCATATAACGTGAGAGGATATTCTCTTCGGCATCCAACTTTCGCTGCTCAAGAACGCCTCTCAAATGATCTGCCGACAGTTGAAATATCCACGAGAATCGCGACTGTCTCTCCGACATGTCAGTATAGGCTGCTACTTCGTGATATCGCACGTGAAAACAGCAGAATCAGTCTCAAAACAAACACAAAAATCAGCTCGATTTTAATAAAATAGGGATTGAAATACGCGGGATTGCTGTGGATTTTCCTCTCGCTCTATTTGTTGTAGAATTTGGAACGATCGTATTTTATACAGAGATCTTACGTGAACTCGTCGGCAACCAATCAAAACAGATGTTCGATAGCAAGAAATAATAACACAGAATTGTATATTCACTGCAAACACACATAGAGACCCCTTAGCAGGCGAAGATCACGCCGATAAGCACGAAAAACAAAAACCGCGCGATATATGGGCAAGGACGAAAAATAGAGCGAACGCGAGATAATAACGCAAGATGTTCAACACGATTGTTCGCTCTCAAGTACGCAAAGACTTCCGAAATCTAATTTTGAAGCTCTGAAATTTTAGAATCTTTTTCAATAATGTTGATGACAATAATTTTCTAAAATTATCGCGATGCGTACAATACACTGCTGAAAAAAAGCAATTAACATACAAGAAATATATCAAAGAAATATGATAAAGCACAAGAAGTAGAATATAACAATGGAAATATAGTAAATTTTCTCTCGCTTTCCGTATTCATCATTATTTAACAAATCTTTTACTCGTTGACCCCACACATTTGATGCCAAATTTGTGTAGCCTCGACTGACGGCACAACTTCGTCGCGTTTTATGTTATCATAATTCGACAGCCAGTGCTTTTATCTCGATGCTCAAGTCAACAGTTATGCACTCAATTATCGAATTCTCTCTAACTCAAGTTGGGCGCCAAGCACGAGTGAGCGAGGCACTCTTTATTACTCTTCTAAATTTTGAATGATTATTTTCAATATTTCTCTATTGCGACGGACGATAGCTCAGCCGACTGCTCAGCCCCGCACAGACAGCGGGGATGGGTTATTCGGAGCGGGAATAAATCGGAAGGCGAGAGAGAGTATAAGAATTACTGCTGTAATAATGAAACAGGCATATATTTGACTCTTTGACAAAGACAATTACAATGATCTCATCGAGTACGTAATTTACGGCCGTTACAATAGTTCATCTCAGTTGTAATATGAACTCACTATAATCAGAAACTGTTGAGTCGCGTAACATGAAATAATAGAAAGAACGTGAGCAGCTGTTATCGCGAGAGTCTTGCGAATTCGTTAATCGACTACAGTTTATAGTTTACAATAATCGCGACTTTCTGCCCAAGGTTTTCTCTTCATGCGAAACACGATTCAAACTGTAGCGTACAATACAAGATGGCGATCTAACATGCAATCACACGCAAAATGAAACACGGCGACTTTGAGAGCAAGCTTTATGCGAAAGCAGAATACAATAATCTATGCAATTCGACACGCGGCAGCTAAAGAATAATTATTCGCAGTAACTCCTTGTACGGGCCATAGCCTCTCGACTCGAATTCGACACATGCTATTCACTCGATATCATGATGTCGGGGCAGTTTTAAAATAATTTTACGCTTGTCTCGGTAAATCCTCCCTAATTCCTTCGATAGCTCGTTCTCCACTCGGCTTATGCAAAATGCGACAATTCGCAGTACTCTCACTCTATTTCGCGTGGAGTCTGCGTCCTCTCGTTACAGTCCGTAACGGTATGATTGTCAACCGTGCGGTTTTTACCTGGACTGTCAAGTTTTCAAGAGTCGGTGTTCGGTTGAAATGTCAAATCGGACGTCATATATCCAGTTTGTAAGTACAATCAAATAATAAAATCAAATTTAGAGCGCCGTAAGAAGTTACATAACAGACCGCCCAATTTTCGTGGCGCTCCGCTAGGGCTTTAAAAAGTGCACTCAAGTACATCTAGGTATCATGTAGAATGGCTCTAAAAGATCAAACATCGCTAATAGTTACTCAAAGAGTGTTGTTTTCTATTGTAATATAAATATTATAAAGTTGATTATTTCGTATAATTTGCCAACAATTCATTTTAACTATTCGTAACTCAATATTTTTTTATTTTAAAATGAAAAGTAATTGAGATTTATTTACATTAAGGTATTGCTTTTAATATATTTTTGGGATTATATATTAGGAGTACAAATTAGTTCGGTCCGTTTTTTTGTGTTAAAAAATACATTTATTTCAAAACAAAATGAATGAACAGATTAATTAAAGTATTGACCATCGCTGGCTACTACTTTTTCCCATCTCTCAGGTAATTTTCGAATTCCATCTCGAAAAAATGACTCGTCTTTGGAGGAGATCCAATTTTGGAGCCAATTTTCGATTTCTGCGAAAGAAGTGAACCGGTGACTTGCCAAATCGTGCTGCATCCTTCGGAACAACCAGTAATCAGAAGGAGCAATGTCCGGAGAATACGGCGGGTGCGGTAAAACATCCCATTTGAGCGTTTCCAAATATTTTTTTACGACTTTTGCGACATGAGGCCGAGCGTTGTCATGAAGAAAAATAACTTTATCATGTCTTTGCTCGTATTCCGGCCGTTTTTCTCGCAATGCACGGCTCAAACGAATCAATTGTAGCCGATACCGATCGCCCGTAATGGAATCGCCAGGTTTCAGCAGCTCATAGTAAACAACACCCTTTTGGTCTCACCAGATACAGAGCATGATCTTCGAACCATGAATGTTCGGCTTTGGTGTTGATGTTGAGGTCGATGGCAACGATTGACCGGGCTTAGCGTAGTATTTTTTCTTCTTGGAGTTGTCGTAGAATATTCACTTCTCATCTCCAGTCACAATCCGATGCAAAAAACCTTTTCTTTGTTGTCTTTGAATCAGCTGTTCGCAAGTGAAAAATCGCCTTTCAACGTCTCTCGGTTTCAGTTCATAAGGCACCCAATTTCCTTGTGTTTGAATTATTCCCATGGCTCTCAATCGTGCAGAAACGGCTTGTTGAATTACTCCCAATGATTCTGCAAGCTCCTCTTGCGTTTGACTCTGATCTTCTTCGAGTAATGCCTCTAATTCTTTGTCTTCGAATTTTTTTGGCTATCCAGAGCGAGGCTTGTCTTCAACGCTGAAATCTCCATCTTTGAAACGTCGAAACCATTCCCTACATGATTTATCAGTTGGAGCAGTGTCACCAACTTCGACAAGCATTCGATGGGCTTCAGCTTTTTCATTTTTCTTCCAATTAAAGCTGAAAATTAGAACCTCCCGCAAATGCTGCTTGGTTAACACAAAATTCGACATTTCAAACATAGTAAAAATCAAGGTTTTTGTATGAAACTCAAAGATATAAACTGAATATTATTAGCAGATGTCTAACCTCTCTGAAAACGCCAAAATCAGCTGTATGAACCATTCACAACAGCCGGAGCCATCTTTTGGAAAACGGACCGAACTAATTTGTACTCCCAATATTTGTGTCAAAATGTGTCACATGAATACATATATTGCATACATGTATAACTACTTCATCTCTTTTTACTAAAGAGATAAGTCTACTGATACATATTGTCAGAATTTGTAATAGACATAACGTAAACTATGGCTTTTTAGTACTGACAGTGTATGTACATCGATGCACAGCCGTAGTCTTTTTCTATGTTCAATGTCATTTTAGATCAGGACATAACATTTAGATATATTGTCAATATATGGATATTGCACATACGTCTAACTACATGTACAACTACTTCCATCTCTTTTTGTTACACATAACAAAAAAAAATACAAGTTTCTCATGCTTTTATGTTTTGTAATGTGTGTACATAATAATACATTTAAAATATAATTCTAATATTCACTCACATGTCTCTATATTATAATGTGTTTGTATGTATGTATGTATATATTTAAATTTATTAATCATTTATACAGGGTATCCCATTTTAATCGATCACCTCAAATATCTCTTGAATGCATTTTAAGGAAAAATATTTCAGACAAAAGTTTTGGGACTTTGAGGGGGACATAAGATAGTGCCATTGGTTTGATTTTGGGTGGAGTCGTCAAGGTCAAAGCAAGATTACTTTGAATTTTTTAAACGGAACTTCCCATTACACATTCTTGTTGCTTACGTCTTCTTGCCCGGAACTCTTCTCCTGTCTCGCACGGAGCTCTTCGAGTTTTAGGCAGTTCCTTTGGTTCGAGCCCGAGTCTTTCCCGCCGTAGTCTTTTCGGCGGACGTTCTAGCTGATTGTCCTCTTGAGAAGCCACCTTATCCCGACGTCTCGGCATCCTCCGTTTCCTCTGTAAAACAGGAGCGCCTAATAAAAGGGCGCATAATAAACTAAAAGGGCGCATAATAATAAGTGCACGCAACAAGTTAAAAAGAGCCATACGACCTGCACGCCTCCGTCATTGGCAGACATAGTCCGGAGTCTTCTTGGTGACGGTCCTCTTCAGCGGTCCTTTTCGGCGGTCCTCTTCCCTGCTGACAACCGGGTGAGACAGCAATCAACACACATAGCTACCGATCCTAGCAACAATTGTCGCAGAAAAAAAATACAGAAGAAAAAATAAATAAAAATAAATTTAAGGTAACGCATGAATGTTTGCCCGCCTTCACGAACCGGGAGGACCTAGGATAAAGTGACGGACGAAAAACGTCACGTCACAATATGTATATAATATTCTATTAGAAATATATACATGTATATAGATATATGTATATACATGTATATACTTCTATATACGAGGGTGAATCAAATATTAACCGGAATTCTTTTTTAATATTTATTTATTTATAAAACAATACAAAAATACTATTGATTATTTTTCTACATAGTCTCCTTCACGCTCTACACATTTTTCCCAGCGGTTTGGAAGCTTGTTAATTCCTTGCTCGTAGAAACTTTGAGGTTGAGTCACCAACCAATTGCGCACGAATTCCAATGTTGTCACCAGAGACGCTTGATCTTGGACGTCGATTATGACTCACATTTTCCACACTTTCTCGCCCACTCTTAAACTTTTTGGCCCAATCAAACACTTGAGTTTTAGACAGAGTATCATCCCCATACTGAACCTTCAATCGAGTCAAAATTTCGCACGGTTTAACGCCTTCCTTAGTTAAAAACTTTATTATAACCCGTTGTGCAACGGACGCTGGAACCTGTTGCTCACTCATAGCTGTACTGGCGAATTGACTGAGTCAAACAGCTCACCAAGCGTTTTCCCCACTCCTGATACACTACACTACAAGAACCTACACTGT